>QEOT01001730.1:138990-180205 GCA_003123785.1 Pterocarya stenoptera | reverse complement strand
AAAATTTAAACGGAGTCAAAGTTAGAGTTCGGAGGCCAAGGTGACTTCGAATTTCGACTCTGAACTCCAAATCACACTCTCTCACCTTTTTTACAGGGTAGCTTGGAGCAAAAGAACATTTGAAGTAAGCTCTCGGACAAGGATTTTCTTTGGTGACCTTCTGTCCATATTTCCTCCACTGATACCCATCCTTCACATTCTACAAATAAATGCAAAGGAAAAGGGATTTTCTCTGGTGACCTTCTATCCATATTGTGTTCTCGCACATCACTATTAACATTTCGGTTAGCTTCTTATTTTCGGCACTCACTCGTTTCATTTCCTCCTCCAAAGCACTGTAGCTCTGAACATGCCCACACAATGTTTAACTTTTTTGCACTATAGCTGAAAAGTACCCACAATAGCAAAAAAGGGAATGATAAACAGATAATTAATTCATAGCAAAAAAAAAAAAAACCTCTTGTTTCACTTAAAGCTTCCTTCCAAAGCCTAGAAAGATGCTTTCCACCTCCTTGTTCTGAAACAAAACACAGAAAAAACTTCTTAAGTTTGTCAATTGAAGAGAATATCGCTAAGAGCTTCTGGCCGGGCATGCCAGAATGGTCAGAGCTCCGACCTCCGATCGGAGTCGGAGTCGGAGCAACAATTTTCCTCCTGAGTCGGAGGTAGGAAATGACTACTCTGACTCTGCCGGAGTCGGAGCTCAGTCCTACTTGGAAGGCTACTGCTAGTGGACAGTTCACAGTTAGAAGTGTTTACTATCTATAACAAGAGAGATAAGGGGCAATCTTCAAAGGATAAACACCAATCCTATTTGAGATGATATATTTTGATTATTCCCTTGATAGGAGTTGAGCAAAAAATTAAAGAATTCTTGGTTTCATATTTTGATTATCCCCTTTATAGAATTTAAGGAAAAAAATAGGGTATGTCTAGTTCTTTCCTGAAAAATATAAAAACTAAAACAATTTTCACAAAAAATACGCTCATTACTAAAATCTTATCCAAATAATTTTTCTTTCCTATCACAAGATCTACTAACACACGTCTCAAAATTTTTAAATTTCTAAAAAAATGCTTAAAAACACTGCTAACATATGATTTTTTTAGGGGGGGGGGGAGTGAATAACCATATGATTGCCCTTTTATCTCTACAACTTAACCTATACCTATGACATCTGTTGTAATGACAAGGGGCGATCGTATAGTTATTTTTTATTTCTCCACGTTCTACCCTCTTGTCTCACTTCTTTCATATCCTTGATGACGCCTTTTCTACTCCTTGATGGTTAGTTAAACCAAATACAATTTGGGTAGCCAATGCTATTGAAAGTATCAATTTTTTTTTCTAAGACAAATATTGTATTAATGGAACTAAATAGGCATAGCCCAAGTACATAGGATGTATATAAACAACATACACCTAGTTACATAACAAGAGAGCAGGAATCATTAAAGCAAGCTTCATTGAGTACATACGAGGATGCCCAAAGAATAATGTATGGAAGAAGAAACTTCTTACCTCATTCGGAGAACTCTCCTTATTTTCAAAACTTCGACCATTTCTTTCAATCCATAAGTACCACATTATACATAAAGGAATAATCCTCCATTCATCCTCAATAAGTGAATTGGCCCTGCATCTTCGCAAGCATTCAAATGAATCAACTACCTTCATGGACTTTACCCAAGCAATGCTCACTCTATAAAAGATCCTCGCCCATTTCATTCTTGCCACCTCACAATGGAGTAAAAGATGGTCCATGTTGAAGTAAAAATATATCTGCAAGTGCACAGAATTGTAACAAGGAATAAAGTGTTTTTAAAGAAAACGAATATCGAACCCATAGGGAATAATTATGCTATTGAGTATTGAAATTAACTAAATTAATTACTATTTGAAAAACTGAAATTTGAAGAATGGATTATCTAAATTAAACTGAAGAAAATAGCTTTAAAATTTAGATTTTAAAAATAATAAGAATAGATCTAGAGCTTTTGATTTTACCTAGCAAATCCCACACACTTTATTCTTCCTTGTTATAAAATTCCAATTATCCCAAGTTAATGATAAAAATTAACTATTCAATATTTTCTCTCGAACAATACCAAAAATATCTCCAACTAATAACTCCATATCTCTATGTGAATTTAACTAATTGGAGACTCATTAAATTCTTTGAATTTTTCTTGAAAATCACACTAATCGCGATAAAGCATATCTGCTTTCGCTTAACTATTGGTGTTTAGTCCTAGAGATTTAATTACAAATCACCTCTTGGTCTCACTGTGATTCAATAGATTAAACACTAGTTAGCTAGAAAATTACAAGCATTAAGAATAAGGAATAAACACTCAATCATTGAAATATTGAAAATAAAATAACTTGAAATATAAATTGTGTTCAATGCTGGACTACATCAAAGCTCTAGAAAATAAAATTAGTTCATAATGAAATTTTAAAAAATAAAATAAAACTGGTGTTTTTCGTTGGAGTCAGTTGATGAAGCATGCATCTCTCGCCTTTACTCCCCCAGATTTGCCTCCTTGCAAGAAACTCAAATAATAAACTCTGATCTATCGAGACCTAAACTCTGACTCAGACTCCCTATTCATCCCATAATACGGGATTAAATAGATGTCAAAACTCAAATCCGGAAACAAAATAAATGTGGCTACAATCTAGCCTAAAAATCTGAAAAATAGTTTCTAAAGATAGATGGTAACATAAAAGGAAAGTATCCCAAAAATATCAAAATTATCTAAAATGGAAGATTCAGTGATATGCGGCTTAAATTGCAGAGCTCTGGAGGATTTGGTAGTCGGCAAATTGATTACGAAACTTGGAAGGGTCCCACCAGGTAGATGCCTTGTGTACTGAATATAACTGGCGTGGAGGTCACAAATGAACGGGCATGGAGGTCACAAAGACCACACGGTCCTCTCCTCACCTACTGAGTGGAAAGACTCCCGACTAGGATGAAAGACTCCTCTTGCCTTTTCTAGTTGTTGCCCACGATGTCGTGTAGGTTGGTCGATTAGACTAGTCGCCCAATCTAACCCCTCGGAGCCTTGCTCCAAGTCTTCGTGCCCAGGTCTTCGCACCTCGGTGGTAAAATCTCTCGCTTATCGCCTAACTCTTGTTGTCAATCCTGGTTGCTCCTTCTATAGTCTCTTCTTTTGTACCAAAATGCTCTATTTTCGCACTAAATCTTCTCATTCCTTCAAATCCAAGAAAATAAAGAAAAATATATAGAAATAAAATAAAATCAATAGTATTGAAGGAAAAATAACACTTTTCATAAATAAAATTGTAATAAAAATCATATAAAAATAACACTTATCAGTCCACCGATTCTCCATTCTTATTATACATATAACACCATTCCATTACGACAAGGCCCTTCTTTCTCAAATTATCCAGCATCAAAACTTTTCCAAGGGTTGTTGTCCACCTAAAGAAGGCAATATTCGGCGGCACCTTACTTTTTCAAATAAGCTTCCAAGGGAACGAAAATATGATTTTGGCTTGAGAAAGCCTTAGAATGACCAGACAGAAAATTTCCAATTCCTAGTCTTCATCCACAGTATTCTATCCACCTCATAACTACCAATTTGCAAAGGAATACAAAAAGCTATAAAAATCAGAAATAGTTCCAGTTTCCCAATCATGAGTAGCTCTATTGAAAAAGAAATTCCATAAAGGGATCCCACTAGAACGATCTAGCAACTCGGACACCAAATGTAACACCCTCTTCTCATAGGTTCGGGAAGTCATGTGTTTTTATAAAAATAGCCCAACAAGAGATCTCATATTTTAATAAAATAAATATTTATTTCATAAAAAGAATTATTTAATAAAACATGTTTCCAATAATATTAAATAAAGGAAATTGTGAATAACTGAATAAAATGTCTGTCATAAAAATAACTTATTCTAAGAAGTTTGGAATTTAATCAACTGCTCCATCTAATTCTGGGTTGACTCTTGTACTCATCATTCGCACCTGGGTGGTTAAAAACATGAAATAAAACTAAAATGAGTCGAACACTCAGTAAGAAACTCATCACACGTAAATGTAATAAACATAATGTTTTCATAAAAAAATTTCATGCTGAGAATTAAAAATTATGATCATTCATACGTATGCTTATGCTATACATGACTTGTTTTGAATTATCTGACTAACCAATACATTTAACCATGTATGCAAGGTTGTCCACCAATCCCACATCCCGCAACCGCAAAGGGAGCCGTTGATAGTTTTCTGGCATACTATGGTGGACCATCCTTGAGTCTGTAGCTTGCACTTCCACCCATGAATCACATTGGTACCATGTATCTGAATGTTCATCTTATTAACTGATTTGATATTGTCCTACACTTGAACATAAGAAAGCTTACATGTCTTATACAACATAAGATGCATGACATACATAATACGTACATAATCATAAATGCTGAATTAACTTGATGCGAAAATAAAATGATCATAAACTATGATGAATGACATGCTTGCATAAATCATGACATACGTGGTACATAAAAATTGGCTATCAATAATTGGCTTTAGTAATCATTCTCTAATTATGTGTTAATTCTAATTTATGGTCAAGCTACTTACCTCGTATCTCTAATCCTAAAATTTCACCTCATAGATTGTTATCTATACGAAATGCTATATGTTATTAATTTTCTAAAAACGTGTTATAATGTTTTACTTAATTAAATAAAAATTGTGGAAACAAATTTAATAATTATTCTTTTTCTATACCAAATTAATAAATACTAAAATGATTTAAATAGTAATAACATATCTTCACTTTTAAATTATAACTTAGTAGAAAGTTATATTTTACCTAAATTTTGTCAATTAAATAGTGGAACTTATTTCATAAAATAGACTTGACCATATTTATAGTGTTAAAATATAAAATTAAACTTTTATGATTTACTAAAATAATTTGATTGTAAAAATTATAATTAATAAGATAATTAAAATCCCATAAATATTTCATGTATTTGTGTACTTAATAGACCCCAACTAAAATAAGCTTAAAATGCATACTGACATTTTTTTTCTTTTTAAAAGAGCCGAGGTCACATGTATGATAGTAACTCCTTTCCAATTTTATTAACAAAACCCTCACTTATGGCAGAGAATACCATGAAACATAGCCCCTGAGAACATAAAACCCTCATGTAACAAAAAAAATCCCAGAAAAAACCCAACAAAACACCCCCCGAAACCAATAAATCATCAATGTCTAAAATGCACACTGACATGTTTAAATATTAAAATCATGAATGTAATAATATTTAAAAACTTTATGATGTTTTCCGGAACAAATGCTACACGACAGTGGGACAAATGGAAATTTTTGTGATAGCTTGTTGAAAGTCTGACATGCTCTTTAAGTGTAAAGGCTGTGGGTATTTTTCCTTAGAAGGTCAACAGAAAAAGCTGCATGTCTAGATTGAAATTAGGTTGTACATACATGAGTTGAAGGCAGTTTGGGAATAGTTTACAGTTACTGCTTTACAACAAGCTACATACTATGGTCAAAGGCACAATGGTAACATCATTTCAAAAGTTTGCTTTACGTCTTAGCCTGTTTAAATGGTGAAAATGTTTCATCTCATAGAATTTCAGTTTATCTCATCATTACAAATTTTTTCAAATTCCTATACAAAATATAATAAACAATTCAATTTTTCTAAATTTTAAAACAATAATAATATTAAAAAATAATATTCTAACAATAATTTATTCAACTTTCATCTAAAATCATTTCATCTCATCTCACTATCCAAATGGGGCCTTAAATTACTTTCAAAGCCAAGCAAACATTCACTTGACTTGAGGGAAAACGATCATGTAGAAGAAAAGAATTTGAGACTCACCAAGGGAGAAAAGACGTCATGCAATGGAGCTGGGCTGAGGTGAAGATGTCGGTGACTACTGGGGTTCCTTCTTACAATGGTGGTGAAAAATAGAGAGAATTTTCTTGTGCCATTAGATCGAGAGTAACGTGAAGAGAAGAAAGGGGAGTGATTGGTGTGGCTTAGCAAGAATGGGTAGAGGACATCGGAGACGATGGCCAGAGCGAAATCGTAGCGAAGGCTTCTAAGGTAACAAAAGATTTTTTTTTAAAATCTTGTTCGGCTAAGAAAACACATCGAAGAAAAGAGGGGAGGAATTGGTGGGGTCTTGCAAAGAAAAAGGGCACCGTGTACTTTGAATTTGGGTGGCTGAGCTGCTGTGGGGATCAATTGATCTCCTCTATGAGATGGTGGATGAGAACGGAGGTGAGAAAATTGTGTTTTGGTATTCTCGGTTGGTGGCGGTGGTGTTTGCTGGGTGATGAGGAGTTGGCTAAGAATATATATATATATATAGATGGGGAAACATCTTGGATATGTTTAAGTTGAAGTGTTTTCGATGAATTTTTGCAGGAGAAAACTCGGTATGATGACCGGAAATAGAGGGATAAGGGTATGGAGGAAGTGGTGGGCAGTTTAAGCTTTGATTGAGTGTAACACCCCACTTAAAAACTCCTTAGGCCTTGACCTTAATAGCTATAATCCTAGTTAGTTAGGAGTTAAGTTATTTGAGAGTAAGAACATTTTTTGAGCTTGAGTTGGCAAAGAGGGCCGTATGCTTTGGATTTAGTAGAAATTTTAGAAAATTTTAGTGTAATATTGATTTTGAGGAAATGAAATTTTTGGAATTGAGTTGGCATAAGAACACACATTTCAGTTTAGTTGAATTATTTGAAGACCTTTTTAGTATTTTATTAATTTTGAAGATAAGAAGCCAATAGTCTAATTGGGGAATAACACATGGTATATTAGAGATTTGCCTCATTAATGGGCTAAGTAATTTGGGTTGAATGCTAGTTGGAATTGGAAAGGCCCAAGAGATTGGTTGTATAAGGGCCTAACTTTTTTGGGTATGAGGGCTAAGGAGAGATACCTAGATTTAAGCCTAACTTGTTAAACACAAGACTAAGGGCCTAACTTATTAGACATAAGAAATTAGGCTCAACATAGTAAGTATAAAGTTATTAGGCCCAATTTAGTAAGATTCAAGGATTTGGCCCCATTGAAGCAAGACCTAAAGTTGGGACCCAACCTAGTGGACTTTTCAGGCCAAGGAAAGGCCCAATAAATCTGGACATGAGGCCCATAAAAAGGTTCACTTCTAAGCCCACACATAGAGGACTAAATAGTTGGCCCATTTAGGCCCAACCCATGAAGCTCAAACCTTGTTTTTAATTTCATTCATCCAAATGGGACCCACATACACCATACCAATGGTTTTCCTTCTTCCGCAACTCAACCACACGCCCGTAGGCTTACCCATTCAACCTTGATTAAGTTTTTAACTTGAGTTAAATCACTATTCATCTTACCCATGAATAGACTCAAGCATCATGATTTTTCATAGTTTTCTTGAAACTCTTTTCTTCATAATTTCAAATATGAAATTTTTGTTTTATGCACTTGGTTTGCATCACTATTAGAAAACACTTGAAGGTTAGGATTAACCCAACCCATGCCTCATGAACCAAATACATGTCAATGCCACCACAACCCATCAATCGGCTACTTGGTGCAAAACCAAACAACCCTTCAACAAGCCTCCAAATCCACGCCCTTGCCACAAGTTTTCTTGAATATTTTCTGAACCATTCAAACCTCATGATGTCCCTTAAAATCAAACCTAAGATTTGGCTAAAGACAATTCCACAAGCCAAGCCAAAATCACCACTATTCACCTAAGTAATGAAAGAATGACCCAAACCTTATACCCTTGTTCTCCCATAATTTTTTGCACCTATTTTGATCACCTCCCCATGCCACCACACTTGTCAATTTTTTCCTTGGAAATGCTTCAAATTGTATAATTTTTATGCTTGGCTAATCCCTCTTTTATGGACCTTAAACCGATTGGCAAATAGATAGGTGTAGTTGATCTTGTGGACCGAAAGCCATGCATATCCAAGCTTCCTTTTCATTTTCTGCTCAAGCTTAACCAATTGGTACTCAACTCCACCTCTTTACCCACCTAATAAAGCCAATAAATGGTGGTAATTATGCCTTCAAATTAGACCAAGATGATGGGACAAGAGAGGATAAAAAATCTTGACAACTTTGTAGAACTAAAACCGTTGGCCATGGCTTGCTTCTTTGGGAATTCTTTATTTTTAATTAACCAATGCATCTCCCTGCACCTATGGACACCTTCTAGCACTTGACCAAGGTTCAATCATGAAGATTTAGGCCACTATTCAACTGACCAAGCCATGACAAATATGAAAAATGCACTCACCACCCACCGTTACCACTCACAACACTTCCCTTCATACAAGACCAAGGCCCCTCCTTACCTCTCACCCACCATTGGGTCTTAGAAATATCCCCCTTCACTCCTCATTTCCTCACACAACTCTCTCTAACTTTCCTTTCGTGTTCTTGAGAGCAAAGCATTCAAAGTATGAGAAAGAGTTGAAACAGAGTAGCTTGAGTGAGGTTCTTGGAGTGAGTTGAGTTTTGAGAGCTCAAGGGCCACTACTTTTGGTAAGTGATATTGCCTTATCTCTTGTTGGGTATTAGATTAACATGTTAGACTTTGATTTATAGCATGTGAATGAATATTTGATTGAGTTATATGAGGCTTAACTTGAAGAGATGCATTTCGGTTCAAATTTAGAGTTTTAATTGAATAAGTTATTTTGGGATGAAATTTTAGCCATGACATGTCTTGATATGATTTTATATGTTTTACTAATGTTTTGTGAGACTTATTGAAGGTTTAAATTTAAGGAAAATAGCATGTCATGATAGGTTTATAAATCCATATCTTGTGTTGATCATCTAAGTATTCGGTTTTTACTAGTATGAGAATGATCTTGGCATATCATGTTCTATTTCCTCAAGGATGGCCTTATGAACCTTTTGGAACCAATTATCATCATGTTAGGCATTGAAATTCATGATTTCTTTAGGCTTTAAAACTTGCATTGATAAAGAGAAGTTAGAAACATCATGCATACACACGATTTGAAGGTTTTTGGATGATTTGGTATTATTCAATGCCTAAGTGTTGGGATGAACTCGTGTGACATTATTCGAAGTTGTAAACATGTTCCAAGATCAGTTTCCTGAGTGATAGGAGGTGACTTCAATGTCTCTCGTTTCCCAAGTAAGAGATCAGGTATGTCCCACTCATACCAGCTATGAGGGATTTTTCTGATTTCATCACAGAACAGGCACTCATGGATATTCCATTAACGGGAGGCACATAAATTTGGTCCAACACTCGTGAACTTTCATCCTGGTCGAGAATTGATAGATTTTTGCTAACTCCAAAATGGGAGTTACATTTTCCAGATGTCATTCAACAAAGGCTACCTAGGGTATGCTCAGATCATTTGCCCATCTTCCTAGACTATTGGGGCATCCAAGGAGGAAAAATGTATTTTAAATCCGAGAATATGTGGCTTAAATCTAATGGTTTTGTAGGCAGGTTTCGACAATGGTAGTCTTCCTATGATTTCCAAGGCTCTCCAAGTTTCATATTGGCAAGAAAGCTAAAAGCGTTGAAACATGATTTGAAGTAATGGAATGAACAAGTATTTGGCAATGTACTTCTACAACGTCATTCCCTTCTAGAGGAGCTACAAGGTCTAGAGGGCGAGGAGGAGGCTAGAACTCTCTCTGAACCAGAGAAAGTACGTAAGAGTCAGGTAGTCACTAAACTTGAAAGAGTAATATTGATGGATGATATCTCTTGGAGACAGAAATCAGAGGCACTCTAGCTCAAGGAAGGAGATAAGTGCACAATTTTTTTCCATAGGGTGGCAAATTCGCATCAAAGGAACAATGTTATTGATAGATGGAGCAGTTTCTTCGAATCAGTCAATCATCAAGAACCACATCACACAGTATTATGAACATCTCCTAGCCAAACAACATCCTTGGAGACCAACAATAGATGGACTAACTTTTTCAGCACTCGATCATCAGAGTGCAGGGTGGCTTGGGAGGCCCTCTGAAGAAGATGAAGTATGCAAAGTCCTTCGAGGTATGGCTAGCGACAAGGCCCCAGACTCTGATGGATTCACAATGGGCTTTTTCCAAACTTGTTAGGAAGTAATAAAGGGTGACCTTATGTAGGTATTTTAAGATTTCCATAATAATGCTAGATTTGAAAAAAGTCTGAATGATACCTTTTTAGCACTCATTCCTAAAGAGTTGGGATCAATGGATGTTCGAGGTTACCATCCCATTAGCCTTGTGAATGGGGTCTATAAGATTTTATCCATGGTGCTAGTGAACTGATTGAGTACAGTGATGGACAAGCTAATCTCAAAACTGCAAAATGCATTTATTAATGGTAGACATATTCTAGATTCGGTTTTAATTGCTTATGAAGTGTTGAATGGACAACTCAAATCTCGAGAGTCGGGGTTACTATGCAAACTAGATATGAAAAAAGCCTATGATCATGTAAATTGGAAGTTCTTACTTTATCTACTTGAAAGATGTGGTTTTGGAGAGAAATGGTTGAATTGGGTAGAATTCTGCATCTCAAATGCCCGCTTTTTCTTCTTGGTGAATGTTTCACCAATGGGTTTTATCAACTCATCCCATGGCCTGAGACAGGGGGAATTCGCTCTCTCCATTACTCTTTTTATTTTTCATGAAAGCTTTTAGTAAAATGATTGCAGGCCTTGTGGAGGGTGGTTTTCTCTATGGCTTTTTGGTGGGGAATGGTAATTATGGCTCTATTGTTACTTCCTACTTATTATTTGTGGATGATACTCTCATTTTCTATGGACCTAATACCAGATAGATCCAATCTTTGAGGACTTTACTTCTCTATTTTGAAGCTGTCTCAAGTTTGAGAGTTAACATCTTAAAGTTTGAAATGGTACTGGTGGGGATTGTTCCCGATGTGGAGACTCTAGCCTCTCTCTTGGGATGTAAGGTATCTTCTCTACCTGTGAAGTATCTTGGCTTACCCTTGGGGGCTTCCTTTAAATTAGAGTAGATTTGGAATGTAGTGATTGAGAAGGTGGAACGCAGACTAGCATCATGGAAAATGTGTATTTGTCTAAAAGTGGTAGGCTCACCTTGATTAAAAGTACTCTATCCAATTTACCCACTTATTTTTTTTTCCTTGCTCGCGTTACCTGCAAAGGTTGCAAACGGTCTTGAAGAGCTACAACGTGACTTTTTGTGGAGTGGTTTGGGGGACAAGTTCAAATTCCATTTAATTAATTGGTAAATGGTTTGTACTCCAACTTCAAGGGGTGGACTGGGAATTTGTAACTTGATGAAGATCAACCAAGCTTTATTGGGTAAATGGTTGTGGCAATATCAACATGAAAGGGGGGCCTTGTGGAAGTCTATTATAGATGTGCAGGTTGGGGAGACGTGGGTTTTGGTGTTCGAATGAGGTACGTGGCCCATATGGGGTAGGTCTGTGGAAATACATTAGGAATGGCTGGGAGATGTTTAGGAGACACACATTTTGTAACAAGTGATGGCTCTCGTGTCAGATTTTGGTATGACAACTAGTGTGGTGAACGAAGCCTCAAAAATACTTTTTCTACCATATTTGAGCTCACAAGAGTGAAGGATGCAGCGATAATGGACCTCTTGGTGTTTTTTGGTGGCTTCCCTTAATGGAATGTTGATTTTATTAGGGCAGCCCAAGACTAGGAGTTGAAGATGATCACAGAGTTCTATGCGGCACTGTATTTTGTATGTATAACTGAGGGTACCACATATAGGATGATTTGGAGTCCATCTAAGAAAGACATGTTCACTGTCAGATCTTTTCACAAAGTTTTAACGAACCCAGGCATGCACACATTTCCATGGAAGAGCATTTGGTAGAGAAAAGCTCCTTCAAAAACTGCTTTTTTTGTCTAGACAATAGCATTGGGTAGAATTCTCACCATAGATAACTTAAGAAAACGTTGGATAATGGTGTTGGATTGGTGTTATACTTGCAAGAAAGATGGGGAATAGGTAAATCATCTGTTTCTACATTGTGAGGTGGTGAGGAACATGTGAGATTACTTCTTCACAGGACTCGGTTTATCATGGGTCATGCCTTTGAGTTTGGTGGATTTTCTAACTAGCTGGAGAGGTCTTTGCAGTAATTCACAAGTCACAACAATCTGGAAAATGGTCTCTATCTACATGTGTTGGTGTATATGGCAGGAACGAAATGATAGAAGTTTCGAAAACCGTGAGAAGACAATGGAGGAGCTGAAAGTTTTTTTCTTTAAAACATTGTTCTCATGGGTGGGGGCAATTGTATGTAACGGATTAAATGTCCATGACTTTTTACTATCAATGGTCAACTCTAGTTAGGCATTTCTCATGTATATTCCCTGAATACTTGGGCTTTGTCTACTCTTATGAATAGAATACCTTGATTACCAATCAAAAAATATTTATGAAATTAGATCATAACTGCATGCATAGAAGCTATAGGTTTGAAATCACAAAATGGTAATCAAATTGTATGCCACGGGTTGGATGATTTTGACATAATAGTTGTGTGATTTTTAAATTTCTAAGGTCATATATGGATTTAGAACATAGAAAATATGAAGCTTGTGAATTTTGATGATTTTTGGGGCCCAATTGAAAATAGTGAGATTTTTGGACCAAACTGACAATTTCAAGAAAGTATAGGGGCAGTTTTGTAAATACTGAATTTTGACCCTTTATTTATGAACATCTTCCTAGTGATGCAATTCCTAATTTAAAATACCTCTATTTACAGCCACACCAATTTCCTAACATCCGGAAAGTTTGTAAATTAACATCTAACTTACTCTTAAATAATTTATTTATGATTTATGTATAAATATCATATTCATGATATAAATGTCACTTTGAGCATGAAACATCATGTTATATGATACATTGAGTATTTATTTACTTGTTTACATGACATGTGTAATTTTCACCATTTTACCATATTATATGAAATTTTCATTTTCAAATGAAACATACTTTACAAGCAAATGTCATGAAAAATATTTTTTTAGTGGAATTTCTCTATCTACTCTGGAGTGAATAAGAATGAAGTGGTAGTCCCTAGGTTGACAAAAGACCGTCAACGGATTTCAAATGGATTCTTTTTAAAGAATGCCGGAGTGAAGTCATTTATANGTGGGTTTTGGTGTTCGAATGAGGTACGTGGCCCATATGGGGTAGGTCTGTGGAAATACATTAGGAATGGCTGGGAGATGTTTAGGAGACACACATTTTGTAACAAGTGATGGCTCTCGTGTCAGATTTTGGTATGACAACTAGTGTGGTGAACGAAGCCTCAAAAATACTTTTTCTACCATATTTGAGCTCACAAGAGTGAAGGATGCAGCGATAATGGACCTCTTGGTGTTTTTTGGTGGCTTCCCTTAATGGAATGTTGATTTTATTAGGGCAGCCCAAGACTAGGAGTTGAAGATGATCACAGAGTTCTATGCGGCACTGTATTTTGTATGTATAACTGAGGGTACCACATATAGGATGATTTGGAGTCCATCTAAGAAAGACATGTTCACTGTCAGATCTTTTCACAAAGTTTTAACGAACCCAGGCATGCACACATTTCCATGGAAGAGCATTTGGTAGAGAAAAGCTCCTTCAAAAACTGCTTTTTTTGTCTAGACAATAGCATTGGGTAGAATTCTCACCATAGATAACTTAAGAAAACGTTGGATAATGGTGTTGGATTGGTGTTATACTTGCAAGAAAGATGGGGAATAGGTAAATCATCTGTTTCTACATTGTGAGGTGGTGAGGAACATGTGAGATTACTTCTTCACAGGACTCGGTTTATCATGGGTCATGCCTTTGAGTTTGGTGGATTTTCTAACTAGCTGGAGAGGTCTTTGCAGTAATTCACAAGTCACAGCAATCTGGAAAATGGTCTCTATCTACATGTGTTGGTGTATATGGCAGGAATGAAATGATAGAAGTTTCGAAAACCGTGAGAAGACAATGGAGGAGCTGAAAGTTTTTTTCTTTAAAACATTGTTCTCATGGGTGGGGGCAATTGTATGTAACGGATTAAATGTCCATGACTTTTTACTATCAATGGTCAACTCTAGTTAGGCATTTCTCATGTATATTCCCTGTATACTTGGGCTTTGTCTACTCTTATGAATAGAATACGTTGATTACCAATCAAAAAATATTTATGAAATTAGATCATAACTGCATGCATAGAAGCTATAGGTTTGAAATCACAAAATGGTAATCAAATTGTATGCCACGGGTTGGATGATTTTGACATAATAGTTGTGTGATTTTTAAATTTCTAAGGTCATATATGGATTTAGAACATAGAAAATATGAAGCTTGTGAATTTTGATGATTTTTGGGGCCCAATTGAAAATAGTGAGATTTTTGGACCAAACTGACAATTTCAAGAAAGTATAGGGGCAGTTTTGTAAATACTGAATTTTGACCCTTTATTTATGAACATCTTCCTAGTGATGCAATTCCTAATTTAAAATACCTCTATTTACAGCCACACCAATTTCCTAACATTCGGAAAGTTTGTAAATTAACATCTAACTTACTCTTAAATAATTTATTTATGATTTATGTATAAATATCATATTCATGATATAAATGTCACTTTGAGCATGAAACATCATGTTATATGATACATTGAGTATTTATTTACTTGTTTACATGACATGTGTAATTTTCACCATTTTACCATATTATATGAAATTTTCATTTTCAAATGAAACATACTTTACAAGCAAATGTCATGAAAAATATTTTTTTAGTGGAATTTCTCTATCTACTCTGGAGTGAATAAGAATGAAGTGGTAGTCCCTAGGTTGACAAAAGACCGTCAACGGATTTCAAATGGATTCTTTTTAAAGAATGCCGGAGTGAAGTCATTTATAGCACTTAATGCTGGTGGATGCATACGTTATGATGAAATGTTATGATGGAATGTTATGTTACAAATGCATTGGATTACGATGTCTACAGGCAAAGACATAATATCATCATGAGTTGTACTACGGTCACAATCGAGGTTTTCATGGTACATATAGGGAACTGTGTTGCTACCATACGTTCTGTTAGTAATGTTAAGAATAAGAAAACACGTTATGTTTTCGAAATGATGAAGTATGAAATGTTCTCTTTCAAAATTTCATATTTTTGAAATGAGGAAGTGAAAAAAATATTCTCTGACAGAGAATGTGCATTAAAGTTTTCTGAAAAAATGTTGAAGAACTTGGATGGGAGACAAATACGGATTTTTCTGCATATCATGCATATTATGTTTATTATTAATCATGCATATATTATCTTTATACAAGTTGGTTGTTTAATTTTCAAATATTTCAAGTAAATTTCACCCTTGTTGACCTCTTCTATTCCCTCTGAATAGTAGAAGTTGTATAAGGACCAGCATTTGACTAACAAGATGAACCGTTGGCTTCTAATGGTTGAAGAGGAGTTTGATCTGGAGAGGAGGCTGGACTTGATTTTAACTTTCGTAGCAATAGTTTTATATACTATATAGCAAATGGGAGAGTTAGTCTGATTATGTAGATTCTATTTTATGAAGATTCTATCTCCCACATTATGTTGAAGTCAAGTGAACTTCTTAAGTGAGGAAGTACCTATTTATAATTTATAAATTATTGAGATGTTTAGTTTATTCTGGTATCAATTATTTTTATAACCATTATTTTGGCTGCGATTATTGCATATTGCGAGTTGTATACTAGGATGTATTGCATATTAACTGTCATGAATCCAAAACTTTGTGTTGCATGTCTTGACACTCCAAGTCTCTGTTCCATCCTAAGCAGTGGTTGGAGATGTCACACTAAGGATGAGTTACACGTCGTAAACACTACGAACAAATCTTAATTGATTATCTAACTTATTTATCTTTCCATAAATGAAGAGAAAATATAATACCAATATTAATTTTTTTAATTTTATGATAATATCATAAATAATAAAAGTAAAGAAATAACTAAAATTACTTGTATATCCCAAAGTTACACTTAGTATGTTACATCGAAACCTCATGATTAAGGGCTAGCCTAAAAAGAAAGGGAAATGTGGTCTTAAAAGCTTAATCATCACACCATAAGTCATGCCAGAATATGATCCTCTCACCATCTCTAACTTGGTTCATCAATTTCTAATGTTCATCCACAAACCAACACCATGCACACACTTCTCACTTCATTTGACCACCAACCCCCTCACAAGTTCCCATACTTCAACTCAATAATAGTTTTCCAATGAGATTTCCCTTCTTGACGTTACCTCCATAACCACTTCCCAAAGAAGTACCTTATTGAAGATTCTCATATTACAAATTCCTAGCCCTCCACAAAAGATCAATGTACATACCTTATTTCGGTTGACTAAGTGTGACATTTCTCCTCTCCATTTCCACCCCCCAAGAAGGTTCGAAAAATTTGCTCAATTCAATTAGCCACACTTTCTAGCAAAGGAAAAAGAGATAAAGAAAAAATGTGAAAAGGCTAGAAAGTGTTCTCTTAATGAGTGTGGTTCTCCCCCTCTAAACAAGTACAAGGTTTTCCATCCAGCCAATCTCCTCTCAATTTTCTCCATAATCGCATCTCAAATAGCCTTAGCCTTGAAAGAAACCCCAAGTGGAAGGCCCACGTATTTTATAGGCAATGAAGCAGCCTTGCAGTCCAAAATACTTGCCAACCTTATAATATTCCTTACATCACCCACCAGCACCATCTCGGATTTCTCAAAGTCCACTTTAAGACCAGAAATAGCTTCAAAACAAATCAATATAGCCCTCATTGACTGAATGTAACCCAGGTTCATATCACATAATAATAAAGTCCCATCTGCAAAAAGAAGATTTGACACATTAATAAAACCATTGTTAATGCATCCCATAGGGAAGCCTGACAAAAACAATCAACAACAACCATAGCTTCCAACATGTGATTAAGCTCGGCAAGGTTGCCGAACCATAGTAACACAACTTTTTATCCATATATACCATCTCTCCCCAAAACTACATCTCTCAAGTAAATAGAAAAGCAAATCTCAATTCATATATTCAAAAGCTTTTTCCATATCCAGTTTAAATAAAAGGACTGGCACTCTCATTCTCAATCTATTCTCCAAAGATTCATTTGCAATACGTATTGAATCAATGATTTGACGCCCCTTAACAAAAACATCTTGAGGTTTCAAGATAATCATCTATATAACTGTACTCTTATGGTTAGTAAGAACTTTGGAGATAATCTTATAAACTCCATTTATAAGGCCAATAGGGTGGAAATCCTTAACATTTGTTGCCCGTGCTTTTTAGTAATGAGTGCAAGAAAAGTCTTATTAAGACACTTCTTAAATTTTTTATAGGCATAGAACACATGAAAAACGCTCATAACGTCTCCCTTTATAACCTCCCAACACTCCTGAAAAAATGCCATAAAGAAACCATCCGGCCCCATAGTTTTGTCCCTTACTATTACTTTAACCACAAGGTGCACTTCCTCCTCCTCAAACGGTATGTCCAACCAATTTGTACTCGGAGTGTCTAT
Organism: Pterocarya stenoptera; assembly: GCA_003123785.1. Classification (NCBI taxonomy): domain Eukaryota; kingdom Viridiplantae; phylum Streptophyta; class Magnoliopsida; order Fagales; family Juglandaceae; genus Pterocarya; species Pterocarya stenoptera. The sequence continues at coordinate 162,583 of QEOT01001730.1, read as the reverse complement.
AATAGACTTAAAGGCCAGCCCATCAAGTTTTGGCCTCCACGGGTGTTGTTCTGATATAAGTGTTTCATAATAATTAACCAGAAGGTTCAATATTAGCTAGATCATCAATAACATGATCACCAAAATGAAGCATCTTAATAACATTGTTCCTACGATGAGAGTTAGCAACTGATGAAAGTACTTTGTACATCGATCTCCTTCTTCTAGCCACAAAGCCCGAGATTTCTGCCTCCACGAAATCTCCTCCAACAAAATCAAATTTTTAAGTTCAGTTGTCACAAAATTTTCTCTACTCATTTTCTCTTCTGATAAAGCCCCAAACTCAGCCCTTTCCTCCAACCTAAGCAACTTTTCATAGAGACACTTCCTTTGAAAATTAACGTTCCCAAAAACTTCCACATTCCATTTCTTCATATCATTCTTTAAAGCTTTAAACTTATTTTCCAATATAAAACTCAGGATACTAATAACAAACCCTAAGCATTCTTTTTTTGTAGCATTCTGAAAAATAAGCCTCCCAAGAAGGAGAAACAAGAAATCTGTCCAACCTCAACCTAACATGGTTGTTGGACCAAGTGAAATCACCCCCCCTCACTAAAGGCAAGTCCAATAATTCTAGATAAAAAATAAAGTCAGAGAAGTCTTCCATAACATGGATTAAACGATGCTCTCCTAACCTTTCGCTCAGTAATTGGGTCACATTGAAATCTCCCTCCAATAGACCAAGGTACCGCCCACCAACTATACATTCTAGCAAGCTCATAATAAAAAGCCTACTACAACTATCTGAATTAGACCCATAAACACCCACAAAGGCCCATACAAACCTATCATCCACATTCTTAAAGAGACAAGCCACCGAAGATTCCCCAATACACTCCTCAAGGAGTTGCATAATCCTTTTGTCCCACATTACAATGATACAATCGGAAGCCTCACCCGATGCAAGGAAAGCCGAGCCCACATAAGGGCATCCCCATAAATTTTTTATGATTCTCCTATCAACCAATTGTAATTTTGTTTCATGTAAGCAAATAATGTCTACCTTCCACTAGTAAAATATGTTTTTAACACGGAGTCACTTGTTACAGTTACTAAGTCCTCTATGTTCCATGACAGAATCTTGGGCTTCAAAAAATAAGATTAGAAGCCCTCCCTTATTCCTTCCACGACTTGTATTCCTCTCCTTAGTGTTGAAGTTTATTGTACAGGTAGTCTCTTCAACTTTTTCTTTTTTCGCTGCCAATTTCATAGATGAATGATGGCCCACTTCAATGGCAATAAGTAAGGCTTTGAACTAATATTCAAAATCCTCACACGAAATTCCCAAGCACTCCTGGATTTCTCGAACCTTTTTGAGGACCCAACTCGAAGAGTTCATAGCCAAGTTTACCCCTAGAATCAAGGTACACAACAGCACCGAGTCGTCACCCATATTTTCCCTTTTGGTCTGATTAAAGACCAGATTCTCCATATCCCTTAAAACCAGCTGCATCTCAGCGCCATTCTGGTCTTCCCCCAAAATAGACTCATCTTCCATCATCAAATTAAAACAAGAGGCCTCATCCTCACGCACTCCACCACCATAACCAGAAACACATGCTGAACTCACCAATAAATTCTCGAAATTAGGAGTAGGGGAGAAGGTAGTATCGTCACATTCTAACCCAATTGATATCTTCAGACTTGGACATGTTGGCAAAACCACTGGCGAAAAAATGGGAGAACTCGTCAGTGTAACTTTCAATATCAGAATATCTAAATTGAGAGCAGGAATGGCTGGCGAGTCGATCTGTGAAAACGTTGTTGCCGGAGGTGCTGTCACTAGAGTAAAGACAACGGGCAGAGATAACGATGATGACCCAAGAGGAATCTTCATTGTAATAATTGGCAATAGGATACAATTTCGCCAGGATAGAAACAACCAAATTTCTGTGATGACACCAATACTGGAGAAGCCGCTGTCAGTGGATTGTCAAAGTAGGTTGTGGTAGAACCTGAGAGAGGCCTAGAGACATTTTTAGCCCTCCACATGGACACGGGCTGAGGAAACTTAGAAGCTAGCCCGACTTTTTGTTTCCCTTCAGTAGAGGCGTTGAGTTTGGGCCCCAAGTTACAGCCCACGGTATTCACAACAGTCCCGTTCATCTTAATACCAGCCCCCTTATTACAAAGTAAGCCCAAGGCCCCAGAATCATTACACACCAACCCGTCCATCCCAGATATACAGCCCACAGCCTCTCTCAAGCCCATCACCTCGTCAAGCCTCATCAGAAGACTCTTGATCTTCTCTTTCATCTCTATCAATTCATGTTTCACTTCCACTAGCGACCCTTCCGCTACCCATCCATCTTGAAGAGCCTCCCTCAGTGCCATAGCCACCCATTGATTGGGAAAGCCAATGCATTCCATAGTCCAGAGAGCCCCCCAATTGAACTATCGGAAGTTGATCAACCAATGACGGTTTTGATAACAGCACCGCCTTATAAGAACATTCATCTCCTGGCGTCGCCAACTTAGGTGGAACTTGACCCTCGCGGCGAGCCTGGATCCAGAATTATAACATCCTCTGTTATCGATGAACGAAACAAAGGAGTTCGCAAAGCCGAAAACTTCAGTGAAACACTTCCATCCCTTCCCGGCCTTACCCCAAGGGACGACAATGAAGCCCTTCCTGCCGCCATTGTCATACTCAGCAATCACCAAAAAATGCCCATAACCATTAACACAGTGTTGTGTTAAGAAGGCTCAGTTTCCTTCACGCGACGTACTCTTTTAAAACTCTCTAGATTCTGATTCAGCACAAGCGACCACCATTTTCTCTAGCCATCTTGCAGTCTTCTTACCAATGATAATAAATTTATCAACTTTCCTACTTCTTTCTATGATATGCTATTAACAATCATTACTTTACCACTGAAAAAGTGAATAGCTTCAAATCCACCAAAACACTTTTTCAGACGCCATAACAAAACGTGAGAGACAAAACCCGAAAGAAAATAAATGAAGGCAACAAGTAGGGAGAAGAAACGAAGATAGAAACAGAAAGAAATTAAGAAAATTTCTGGCAATAAGTGCCAGAAACGAGAGAGAGAGAGAGAGAGCACCATGACTTTAGCAGCAATTGCTTAGAAGAACTGATCACATTTCTTAGAGCTATTCTGTCCTTCATATGAACATCCAATCAGTAACTTCGGAAATGATTCTTTGAAAATGAAGGGGAGAAGAAGTATGTGTAGTCCCAGCCACAATTATCAATTTTATTTAAGCGTTTCACTGGATTTCAATTCTTAACCCCGCTACCTATTTCTCTGCTTAACTTACAACTTTTGGCTGGAAATGAAAGATATCAATGTTGATTTTACAGACAATTATCATTATCTTCAAAACTTGCCGCCAAACAATGCATGTTCCTAATCAGACTAAAAAAAATTAAGTAATAACCCAGTCTGCAGCTTTTGTAATGAGTTTCATATGCATGCATGGGGAAGATGTTTTAATAGCTAATGAACCCTTCTAGAAAACATTTCCCAAGTCATTTTAAATGACAGAATCTTTCATGAAAAACTAAGATCTTGCAGAGATTTTTTAGGTAAAAGAAAACGAATATATTAACTTGCTTAGTAAGATCAACTCTTAAACATTTTATAAATGCACCTCAAGGTTACAACAACACGATGGTAGTCCCACGAATTAGGTTCCCTGTATAACAATGTTACTCAAATGAAAACATGAGCATTGGATTTTTTTTCCTTTTTTCAGAAATATCCTCGGAATAAGCTGGCTAAGGACCATGACCCTGCATCAAACGCCATCTGTAGATATGAGTATGTGAATAGTCAGACAAATTGGCAATGAGATGACACAATCAGCTTATCCATTAGCCTTTCCGGTATTAAGTTGCACTGGGAAGCTTGCTCTTACGCCACTTCCAATAGTTGGCTCTGATCGGGTCTATATGTTCCAAGATAGAACAAACTGTTTTTACCAAGTCAGAATCTGGTTGATCTGGGCCTGATGGCTTCAGAGAATCCACAGCATCATTGAACTCTTGACTTGGCTGGAGACCATGGCAGAGAAGATCCAAAAGTGTGCTCAGAGCAAACATACAGTTGTTTGTAGCATTCAAAACCTTCAAACACACTGACGAAACTTGAGGATCGTTCACCCAAGATTGGGTGTCGCCTTTGTAAAGCCCTCGAAGGTATCTCCAAGGGCTCTCATTCTCAGGGTAGGTTAGTATGGCTTCAACAGTGTAACTCACTTCAGACTCTCTCATAGCCTCTAGGCCTCCCAGGAGGGGGGACTTTGTTATGACAAAGAATCTCTGTTGCAAACAAAACATATGATGGTTGATTTACTGAGAAGAAAGGAGAGAAATAACCTTGTCCGCCAAACTTATAATATATATATATATATATTGAAAAAAAGAGAGAAAAAGAAACAGAGGCAAATTGCCTACGTCAAGAAAACAAGAAACAAGTAGACACCAATGCAAAGCCCTATATAATCCAATGCAGATGGTAGTGATAAATTTTGTAAGAATTTCAGGAGTGAAGGACCAATCTGGGCATAAGATCATGATGAAGCCGTAATAAGAAGTAGGTATGACGTTGAAACAGCATTAAAATCAGTAATTTACGAAATTCCTATCGAGTGTAGTTTGTAACTTTGTTGTTTATTGACCATTTTAGCACACGCAGAAGTCAAAACTTGCATGTTAAAAGAGAAAAAAGAAGGCAAACTAGCCATGATAAGTTGCACCATGGAATCATGGTAAATTATATCTGTCAATTGTCTAATTACAGTTCCACACTCATAAAAACTATTATCTTTTTTATTTTGATAAGAGGCTCATAAAAACTATTATCTTGCACTAAACTTTCACCCGTGGGCATGAATAGAACCTTCATTTTTGTTATATTGGATGGACTGAGTAAGATGTTTTACATGTCACCATACCTGATTCCAAGCAGAATTGTTAAAAACGTCTTCTTCAAGGAGCTGCTGACAGTAGCCAAGTTCATCTTCCCATCCTCCTAGAGCCAGCAGAACCCACTGCATTAAAGAGAAAAGAAGAAAGAAAAGAAAATAAAGAAGTTAAATCAAATCCAATTTTTGTACCAATCAGTACCAAATAAAACTTAAAATATACTAAAGCTTGGCGCAATGGTGCTCAAAGTAATTGTTCAATTAGGGAGAGGGAGAAGGGGAGAGAGAGAGAGAGAGGGTGCACGTGTGGGCACAAGGTAAAGATTTCATATATTAAAGCTTTGGGTCAATTATTTAGCATAAAGAAGATAATAGGAACAACAAACCTGTCTATGGGACCAGGCATGATAATGTTTAGCATCAATAGAAAATATCTTCTTGGTGAACTCAAGTTCCTTCCTTGCAGAATCAGTTCCCAATTTCTCAGCAACCCACCGCCTATGATGCCTGCAAATATCTGTCATTAAGATCAACGCAGCGGTAGCTGGGTAAGGGTAAAATAAGCTACAGAAACTCCAAAAGAACTCAATGACAAATTGGTAGTCGGATAGATTAAAATGACGACTTGACAAGAGCTGACATGACTCAAAAGAAATACAACACCAGCTTCACGTTTTTCATACATCTTTGTAGAATGTCTCTGGTATTTTACATACATCACAAAGAAAAGAAAAAAAAATTATATTATGGCTCACCATATCTGATAGTTCTTAGAATTTCTCCAAGCAATATTCTCAATGAAGTCCAGTTCATCATTCAGGTCAGCATCGAGAGCCTCCAGTATTGAACGCCTGAAATGCCATACCTATGAAAAATAAAAGTTTTCTTAGTCCCAACTCCTTAAAAAATGAACTAGCAAATTCCCTTCCATGGCTAAATGGCTACCAAGAATTTTTGGGAACATCATCTAAGAGCTCAGATATGACCTCCTCCACAAACATCTTAATATTTGGGATGTCAAGTGTTCTCATTCAGAAACACATACAATTTCTAGCTTCCCATGCAGAGTCTATACGGTTTGTATAACATGTAAGGTTCTAAAACCTGCTATATTTTTAAAATAAATAATTTAAAGTATGAACAAATAAAATGGTATGACAACAGAACATACAGGTGCATGTCAAGAACTTGATCGAATATATTACCTATATATTTCTGAGGCATTTTCTTTTCTCTCATTGAGCCACCTCAGCATTTTCCCATAAAGCTTAGTTTTTTTACTATTTTACTGGTTTGCTATTTTTATTATTCTTCTAATTACAACACCAACATTTCCACTTCACCCAGTATGACCATTCATTTACCCATCCCCTACACTCTACCTACAATTTAGATTTCTATTTCCCAAAACAATCCATTCGATTTCCACTTCAATCGTAGGTACCACAAAAGAATCAGGGCTTTTTATTTTCTTTTTCTATTCCTATAATGAATTCAGGAACATTTTCCCACACATAGCACAAGCGTGCAGCTAGTGATTATAAAAACCAGGTTTAGACAAATATTTTGGTTGATTCACGTCAAACATCCAGCATCAAAGAATAACAACATGAGGGCTTAGATAAGCAACATTTCCATGCACTCTACAATGAATATTTTGTCAGCTTTAAACCAAGTACCAGTTGTAAAATGAAGCTACTGTTTTTATAAGTTAAAACTCTTTTAAAGATCGAAAGAGCTATTGCGGCAATTTTTAAGTTAAACTTCTTTTAACCTTGTTAGATCCCCATCAACCCAAATCCTATAGCCATTTCCCCATGAGAGCTCTATTGAAACCACACTAACTTCAGACCCCCAATCCTCAGAGAGAAAAATGGAGAGCACACCTTACACCACTTTAGCAAATGAAATCTAAACTCTGCCCTCACACCATCCCCCAAAAAATCCGTTGTAATTTCTCCAAAAGATTTGCTATATCTGCAGGAAGCAAGAAGAGTGACAAATAAAAAATAGGCAAGTTCTGCTTTTAACCTTAATCACGGTAATCCTACCACCCTTTGATAAATACTGCCACTTCATCCAGCCAATGACTCTCAATCCTCTCAAGAATCTCATCCCAAATAAACTTTGCTTTTAAAAAGGAGCTCTCAAAGGGAGACCTAAGTAAGTCATGGCCGATGAAGCAACTCTTCATCCAAGACCAGTCACCATACTTTCTACACTCTCAATATTAAAAACAAGGAGCAGTTCAGATTTAACCTTTTTTTTTTTTTAAAGGAGGAGGACGGCACCTCCACATATTATTAAGATTTAACCATATTAAGCTTTAGGCCAAAGACTGTTTCTAAGCATAGCAACAAACATTGCACGTACTGAAGATGATCGAGGATTGCCTTGCAGAAAATGAACGTATCATCTATGGATAAAATGTGAGGAATCAATAAACTATCTGAATTCCTAGACTCAATAGAAAACCCTGATCAAAAGGCACCATTACTGTAGTAAAGAAGACAAGGGAACCCCAAGATGAAGGCCACAAGAGCAATATAAAAATCCCGTAGGAGTGTGATTCTTCGAAACCAAAAAAAGCACTGCAGAGATATGGTGGGCTATCCAACTACACCATTTCTCCTTGAAACCACACCTCCTCAACTTAGACAATAAGAGAGTCCAATTTACAAGGCCGTAGGCCTTTACTATGTTAAGACCTTGCTGGGAAGATCTTGTAACAAGGTTTCTCAAGGAATGAAAATATAGCAATAACCAAACACAGTGAAAAGGAAGATGGAAGGAAAATAGGGAAGATTCCATTCATACGTAATAGCCATGGGTCTGTTCGAGGTAACCCAACCTCCAAACTAGCCTAGAAAATATTCTGATTCTGCTCTCCTTTTTGGTTTTGTCTTCTTCCCTGTATACAGTACTGACATTCTAACAGAATTACCCTTACATGAAATAAGAAAGATAAACTAACAGTGAATTACAAAATAACATAAAGATAGACTACGGGTCACAGCCCTTAATGCTGTGTTTCATGTAAATGAAACGCAGTGTTGAAACAACACCATTTCAGCTGCTTGGTTCCTGCTCCAATACACTGCGTTCTGCCCAGCATCTTCAAACGACGCCGTCACGAAGTACTCCACTTAAGACTTCAGCTCCAGTTCGACTTCAAACCACTTCACTTGCATCTTCTTCCTTCAGTCCTCATCCCAAATTCCCCTAGGCCTTCCTCGCCACTTCTCTAGCCATCGGTGAGGTTCCTAACAAGCTCCCCTCCTTAAAGCACCTTGCCCACAAGGTGTGGGTAAAGGTGCCTAAGCCTCCAAAGACTTTCCCAGGTGTTGTCGTCGTCAGAGATTCCACTCCATTTCACTAGGACTTCCATGAGGGGACGGTTCCATTGGCACCTGATGTGACGGTCGACGATGGACTCAGGCTCTAGGAGGATCTCTTTGTGTGCATCAATAGGGGGAAGTGTCGACAAGGGCTGGATTTGAGTTCTCACCTTCTTCTTTAAACAAGAAACATGGAAGGTGGGATGGATCTTCACTATAGTGGGTAGATCAAGGCAATACGCGACAGATTTGACCCTTTGCTTAACCTAAAAGGGACCATAGAAGCAGAGTGAGAGCTTCAAGTTACGTCGGGTGGCCAGAGAAGCTTGCCTGTAGGGCTGCAGGCGCAGGTACACCCATTCCCCAACTGTAAACTCTCTTTCCACTCTTTTCTTATCAGCATAGTGTTTCTTTCGATTTCGTGCAGCCTGTAAATTTTCCTTTAGTAATTGCAGTGCTTGTTCCCTTATGCATAATAACTTGTCAACTGAGTCATTGGTAGATGCACCTGGAACATAAGAAATGAAGAGGGGTGGGGGGTACCAATACACAGATTCAAAATGGGTCAATTTCATAGATGCATGATAAGAAGTATTGTACCACCACTTTGCTGGGGCTAGCCACTGGGCCCATTTGGTAAGTTTTCCTCCTGCGTAGCATCTGAGATAGCCCTCAAGAAATTTGTTGAGAGCTTCAGTTTGACCACACTTTGGGGGTGATAGGCTGAACTGTAATTGAGTGAAGACCTTTGCAGTGTGAAGAGGGCTTTCCAAAAAGTTTTTACAAACACTGGATCCCTATCAGATACAATAGATTTCGGTAACCCATGTAATTTGAAAACACATTTCATGAATAAATCAACCACGGTAGAAGCAGTTTAAAGCTGGGCTTGAGGTATGAAGTGTCCAAACTTAGTGAGACATCCACAACTACCAATATAAAATCAGATCCTTGGGACTTTGGCAACCCTTCTATGAAGTCCCTAGAAATGTTGGCCCAAGGTCGCTATGGAATAGGCAGGGGTTGCAGTAACGCAGCTGGATGAGTAGTTTCATTCTTGCTGGACTGACACAGTAGTCACTCCCGAACCAATTGCTTTATGTCTCGCTTCATGCCCTTCCACATAAAGCCCTCTTTGCCCTGTGGTGTGTTTTTAAATACCTCAAGTGACCTACTAAAGGGTCATCGTGAATATAGTGCATGACTTTAGCCTTGAAACTAGAATCTGGAACAATAACAATTTTGCCCTTCTTTATAATCAATCCCTGCTGTAAATGGAAGCCCTTGGGTGTGTCTGAGTTACTTGAGAGCCTGGTAATCAAATCCCTCATTTCTACTGATTCACTATAACTTGACTTCAGTTCCTCAACCCATTTAGGGTTAGGAAAAGAGATCATGGCCAATAACCTATGTGGACTGATCTCTTCATCAACCTTCCTAGATGAGCCGTCGGCTACCTTATTCTCCCTGCCCTTCTTGTAAGTAACAGAAAAGTCATAGCCCAGCAGTTTGCTGAGCCATTTTTGTTCAGCACTCGTACCCACTCTTTGCTCCAAAAGGTACTTTAAGGCCCACTGGTTTGTCTTAATAATGAAGGATTGGCCTAGCAAATAAGGCCCCAACTTTTGAACTATTGTCACCACAGCAAAAAATTCCTTCTCGTAAATGGATAACATAAGGGCCTTTCCTCTTAAGAGCCTGACTCAAAAAAGCGATAGGTTGATTGAATTGCATTAACACTGCCCCTATGCCCTTGCCACTTGCATCACATTCAACAGTGAAGGGGTGTGAAAATTTTGGTAGCCTTAAAACTGGGGGGTTGGATACAGCCTGTTTCAGCTCTAAGAAAGCTTTATCAGTATCTGCAGTCCACAAAAAAGCATTCTTTTTAAGTAGTTGAGTGAGTGGTGCTGCAATTAAACCATAGTTTTTTATGAACTTGCGTTAATAACCCGATAAAAAACTCGCGGAGTGATTTAGGCCTCATTTGTTTTCGCATATGAGATTAAATGAGTTGAGATTTTTTTTTTATAAGTAAAAATATTATATATATCAAAAAGGAATAACCAAGTACACTGATGTATACAAGAAAACACCTTGCCCATTGACCCCAATGACCCAAAAAACCCGTGAAAAACAACCAAAAATACACCAAGCCTAATCCCAACCCCTTGCTTCCCGTAGAACTAAAACGCTACTTGAAAACCCAACCCCAACTAAAACTTCATGATGTCCTCCCTTTAGACTTCCCTCTAGATGAGCTACCACTCTTAGCGTCATAGTTGATTGCCCAATGCAGACGTTGTAACTCCCTGTTTTTCTTGAAACTTGATTTGATTTCAAGCGCGTGGCTTACCTCAATCGCAGTGATTAATTCTTTGAATTGGTCTTCACATCCTCCATGTGAAATTCCCACAAATTGCTAAATCTCGCTAACTTTAGGCAGAATCCAATCTGCTATTGGAGGAAGAGAGACCAGGGGAGCAACATTATCCCCAGACACAGTATCCAATTGCACTCCCGACTCTGGACATTCCTCTATACAAGGCACCAACGCCAAGCTCATTGGTTCTCCAGCAAATCCATCGGTTCTCTCCAATGGTTTCAGGCCCATTCGAGATTCTAGGGTGACATCAAGTTCCTTCACCTCTGGGGTGGTATCGAATTCTACATCTCTTTCAGATCTTGGCAATACACCATTTTCGTTCAACTCTGACGAGGGAGCCATAGTTTCTTCAGGGACCAAGGGTGTAACCAGAGGCGAATGACATTCCATTACTGATGTCTCCACGCCGATACCGGATGTAGACCCCGCTTCAAATATTCCAGATTTCCTTTTGACCCACCATACTTTCCTGAATCTGGTTATAGGGACAGGACCGAATCCGATTTTTCGTTTTCCTTTATTTAAAGGGTTCGGGCCCGTCTTGTTTCTTACAACCCTGTTGTCTCCAGCTGAAAGTAAGTCTATTTTCGTAGACAAGCAAGCTATTGCTGCCTTCAACTCGACCAATTGGGTTTCCATATCCTTTAAGGAATTGTGCATTTCTACAAGTGGGTCTTGAGGGATGATTTGCAAACCCCCCCCCCCCAATTCTGAACTCCTGAGGCATGACCCATCTTCAAAGCGGTTGCATAGGATCGCCTCGACACCGAGGATGTACTTGGGTCTTTCCCTTCCTCTCTTTCGCGCCACCTATATGTTTGCTATAGCCCCTCTGCATTTGATTTGGAGGGACTGGCCCCCCTCTAGCATCTCTTTGTCTATCCGNCGGGTCTTGAGGGATGATTTGCAAACCCCCCCCCCCCCCAATTCTGAACTCCCGAGGCATGACCCATCTTCAAAGCGGTTGCATAGGATCGCCTCGACACCGAGGATGTACTTGGGTCTTTCCCTTCCTCTCTTTCGCGCCACCTACATGTTTGCTATAGCCCCTCTGCATTTGATTTGGAGGGACTGGCCCCCCTCTAGCATCTCTTTGTCTATCCACAGGACTGGAAAAGTCATGCAGTACCTCCCCCATTCTTCTCCAGCCACTGCCCCCCTCCTCAGGGATGAATATAAAATTCCTTCTCCCACCACCACCATACTCCTCCACTGCCATATAATGTATTCAAGGATTGGAGCAGCGATGCGCCATGAAAGTACGTCTGCCTTCCCGGACACTGGAGTAAAAATCCCTTTTCTCATTTGTGCACACGATCATGGCCTTAGCCAGCCATTTTACTGTTGTTGAACCCAGAACCAATTTCGAAATCACCCTTCGACTCCTTTAAGTAATGCCCAACATATTTCCCTCCTTCACGAGTGTAAAGGATTTAGATTCTATGACCAACTCCTTAGAAAGACCCATTCTGAGCCCAACAGCCCCAACACCCAATCGGCACCTGTTCAACAGCCCAATGTCATCTCCGGATGAAAAGATACGACTGTTGGTCTGTCACCAACTCACCATAGCCCTCTGAGTTAGCAGCACAACCACCGGAACACTTTGGAAGGCGACAGAAAAAGACCTGGTGAAAAACCAGGTCGCTGGCGGGATGACTATCGCTGGAGTCCGTCGATACAGTCCGTTGAAGCAGTCTGTCGAAAGCAGTCCGTCAAAACAGCAGAAAAGTAGCAAACTCCCAGTCGCTGGAAAATACCGACGTCGGAGGCCCCACAACTGAGTCGCCTGGGTCTGTCGTTCAGGTCTGTGGTAGCGTCGAAGATGATGGCGACAATTTGACTCTTCCGATAATGAAGAAAATCAGAGGAGCCAGTTTTCCGGCGAGGGCCGATGCCGAACAGCCCACAGCGAGGATGCCGAGGCCCGTCAGCCTCGTCTGTGACGGCGGTGTGGTGTCACTCGCCGCTCAATGGTGGGTGGGATGTGGTGGCGGGATAGGTGGGTAACGTTTATCTCTCGGCTCACTGTTCACTCACAAGTCTCATACAGAGAGAAAAATGCGGCTCGCTACCAAATGGAAAATTGTTGGACACAATAATGAGTTGAGATTAAAGTTAAAAAGTTGAATAAAATATTATTAGAATATATTTTTTAATATTATTTTTGTTTTGGAATTTGAAAAAGTTGAATTATTTATTTTATTTTGTATTGGAATTTGAAAAAATTGTAATGATTATATGAGATGAGATGAGATGAGCCGAGAAATTTCCTGAAATACAAAGGCCCTAATATTAGCTGGTGTTGGCCAGTCTATCATTGTTGCTACCTTATAAAGATCAGCTTTAACCTCTTCAGAACTGATAATATGCTCCAAGTAGTCGATTTCAGGAACCCCAAATTTGCACTATGAGAGTTTAGCATGTAATTTGTGGCTGTTTAGCACCTCTAAAACCTGTTGAAGGTGACCCAAGTGCTCTTCCCATGACTTGTTGTATACCAAAATGTCATCGAAAAATACTAACACAAAGTGCCTCAAGAATGGACAAAATATGGTGTTTATAAGGTCCTGAAAAGTAGAAGGGGCGTTGGTTAGCCCAAAGGGCTTTACGAGGAACTCATAATGGCCCTCATGTATCCTAAAAGCTGTTTTGGGCACATCTTTAGGGGCTACCCTAATCTGGTGATAACCAGACCACAAGTCCAACTTAGAGAAAACAACTGAGCCATATAACTCGTCTAATAGTTCATCAATTACTGGTATAGGGAACTTATCCTTAATTTTTTTCTAGTTAAATGCCCTGTAATCCACACATAGATGCCAACTCCCATCAGCCTTCCTCGCTAATAATACCGGCGATGAAAAAGGACTATTACTCAGCTTGATTACCCCAGTGGTAAGTAATTCTGAAATAATTTTTTCTATCTCCGCCTTTCGATAATAAGGGTAACGATATGGCCTAGTTGAAATTGGCTGAGTTCCCTCTTTCAAAATAAATGGTCATGGAATCGAAGGGTTGGTAACCTTTTAGAGTACTAACATTAGTTTCTCTATATACATATGCAAAATCACATCTTTTGAAGATTGATTTTGCATATCAAGAAAAACCCCAACATTGGATTATGCATCTTTGAGCCAAATAATAATAAAATATTATTATTATTTATTTTTTTCCTAAAATTATTTTTGTCTTTCGGATTTCTTTTCGTTGGTGTCGAGAGAGAGAGAGAGCAAGGAGAAAGAAATGTTTCAAGAGGGGGTTTGTTTCCATTGGTGTCGAGAGAGGGGGGGAAGATAGAAAAAAAAGTAATAAAATAAGATTTGCAGAGTGAACAATGCATCTTCAAATTTGTAGAAACACTATTCATAGCTATGCAATCCAACTTAAGGTCATATTATGCAAATATGTAGATACATAATTCAATGCTAGTGCTCTTAGGTGTATCAAAGACTTGCTGGAACTCATTAAGGACATTCTGAATCTCCACAGGTACTGTATTTGAATACTACCCCAACTCAGTGCCCACTAACTGTAATAAAATCCCCTTCCCTTTACTGATTGAATGTAAGAGGATCTTATTGCTACCCTCAAATGACAGACCCGAAGAGCTTAACCCCTTTAAACTGACTCTCTTATCCCTATAGGCAAAATCCATTGTTAATTTAGAGAAATCCCAAATAATAGGACCCAAAGACACCAGCTAATCCCCAATACAATATCACAACCACTCAATGATAAGATATAAAAAGAAGGGCAAAATTGAGTACCTTGGATCTTAGTTTTTACATTGTTGCAATATCCCTCACTTAGTATCAGGTCCCCATTTGCTATTTTGACTGACAGCAGTTTGGTCTTATCGACCCTGAGTTTGGCTTTTAATGCAATAGACGTATCAATGAAATTGTGGGCATTCCCTGAATTGATTAGGACCACAACTTGTTATTGACCAATTCTTCCTAGGAGTCACACAGTATTAGCACTTGGGGTTCCAAAAATTGCATTCAATGAAATTTCTGGTTCCTTTTCCACTAGTAAAGCTAGCACTGTCACTGAACTTCCACCAATTTCCCCCCTTTAGCTCCAGGTTCTTCATCGCTCACTACCCCCTTGTCTTCCATGTCATCTTGACCTTGTAATGCATAGATCTTTGGGGATTTACATATGTGAGTTGGGTTCCATTTCTCATCGCAGTGATAGCGAAGCCCCTTCCAAGGCTTGTCGTCTATGGAGGTGGAGGAAATCCTTCTATTGAAGGGTGTATATTTAGTGGTCTTAAAACTACTGTCACTTGATTGACCACCAGTTGATGAAAAATTTCCAGGTTGTGCAAAAAACTTCTCTGGAACAGTTCTGAAAACTCTTCTAGCTGAGGATAGGTATTCCTCCTGTATCTTGGCCAACCCAAAGGCAGCCCCAAGATTAATGGGGTTGAGCATCCGTATGGGCAAATGGATCTCGTCTCTCAGCCCTCATAAAACAACTAAGCTTGTGATGGTCGGAAAACCCTCTTAGTCGGTTTGACAGCACCTCAAACTATGCCTTATACGTAGCTACTAAGGAAGTTTGTTTGAGTCGTGTGAGTGCTTCCATAGGGTCATCGTAGGCAGTAGCCCAAATTGTAATAATAATGCTCTCACAAATGTCTCTCATGATGTAAACTGTCTAAATTCAACTGCATCTTGGTACCACACCAAGGCCTCTCCCTCCATGTTGCATGAAGCCATCAACAACCTTTGAGCAAGAGGTGTTTGATGAAAGTCAAAATATTGTGTGGCCTTAAATACCCACCTTGCAAGGTTATCACCCTCAAAATGAGGGAAATCCATACGGACGCCCCTTGTTCACACACCCTTGTTAGGGACTTGTTCCCACTCAAGACCCACTTGGACTTCTCTATTACGTAATTGTTTTGGTATGCCATTATTGTTCTCATCATATCGATAAGTTGCTCTAATCTTTCATTAAGTTGATCTAATCTTCCGTTGACGTTTTGCATGGCTTCTTCGTGGGAATCCACCTGCCGTTGGAGTGCATCTTGCTGCTGCCTGGAGCGTGTACACTCTGCCATCAGGATGAAGGCTCTAGATACCAAACGTTAAGACCTTGCTGGGAATATCTTGTAACAAGGTTTCTCAAGGAATGAAAATATAGCAATAACCAAACACAGTGAAAAAGAAGATGGAAGGAAAATAGGGAAGATTTCATTCATACATAATAGCCATGGGTCCGTTCGAGGCAACCCAACCTTCAAAATAGTCAAGAAAATATTATAACTCTGCTCTCCTTTTTGGTTTTGTCTTCTTCCCTATATACAGTACTGACATTCTAACAGAATTACCCTTGCATGAGACAAGAAAGATAAACTAACAGTGAATGACAAAAAAACATAACGATAGACTAAGGGTCACAGCCCTTAAGCGCTGCGTTTCATGTAAATGAAATGCAGTGTTGAAACAACACCATTTCAGCTACTTGGTTCCTGCTCCAATGCGCAACGTTCTGCCCAGCATCTTCAACCGACTCCATCACAAGTTACTCCACTTAAGACTTCAGCTCCAGTTCGACTTCAGACCACTTCACTTGCATCTTCTTCCTTCATTCCCCATCCCAAATTCCCCTAGGTCTTCCTCGCCGCTTCTCTTGCCATCGGTGAGGTTCCTAATATACTATATCCAACTTGCAAATACTAACAAAAAATCCAACTTTTAATCTATGGATCGCACAAAATTTAATGCTGTCTTGTACTCAGATAATTCTAGGGACCAGATCCCTCCACCACAACCTAACCCTCCGTCCAATTTTTATAAGGGAGCGGGGTGCATTCTAGCTTAAGCTCATAGGCCATAAGAAATAGAAGAATGTGAAATTTCACCCAGTAAAGATTAAACAGATAAAAAAAAAATGTAGCAATAAGATAGTCATTTCCATTGCCGATCAAAATGGGAAATTTGGCTTTCTTTCCTAAGCCGAAGCCAATTTCAAATGCATCAAAACCCGACCGAAAACGATTAGGAACACCTAATTATCTAAAATTATAACACGGAGAATAAAAACAAGAGAGAGAGGGGAATTTACAGTGTAATTGCCGGCGTTCAAGTCGATGACTTCGGCAGTGAGGCGCAGAGAACGGGCTGACCGCTCGTCGGCGAGGTATACGGCCCGGAAGTAGTCCATGGTCTCGACGAATTCTTCTTTGTAGGCGATGGGGACGACCGGGCTCGGACCGTCGTCCTGGGGAACCGGAGTGACATCCGACCACTCGGGCCTTTGGCTCAGTGGGACCCTCTGTTGCTTGACCTCGTCGGACTCCATTCCCACCAACTCCGCTCTCACTCAACTCACAACTAGGAAAGAACGAAAATTGAGAGATTTGCTGGGCCTGTATTCAAGCAAGCAAGCAGTTTGCGCAACCTTTTTTATTTCCAGGGTTTACATTCTTCTCTCACACTCTTCCCCCAATGAGAATTTGATACTTTTCGGACACAGTGAGTGGTGGCACTGATGCAATAACAGACTTAACAACAAAATAATATTTTTTAAAAAAATTCGAACATATCAAAATTAAATCAGAAGTTAAAAGAAAACTCTTAAAAATCAGTTTTTTATTATTAAGTTGTATAAAAATTATATCTAAGTTGTCAGCTTATATATGATTCCAGTAGGATGTCCGGAGAGGCACAAAATTCTCAATTTTTTTATAATTTTATTTTTAAATATAGACCAAATATAAGACACTTTATAATTTCAAATTTTTAATTTTTTAATCTAATCATTACCTAAAAATTATCCAAACAAAAAAATTAATATAATTTTCACAAACTTAAAAATAAAACACAAAAATTAATACGATTTTCACAAGTTTTAAAATAAAAATTATATTAAAAATTATAGTTAAACAATTTTTTAGCTTTATAAATAATAAATTTATTTAATTTTTTATTCTCCTTTTTCAAAATCTAATAAAATATTTTAATTCAAACTATTTTACTATTATTTATATAATTATGAGATATTCTAAATATCCAAATGAGTACTAAGTATTGATAATAGCAACATTGGTAGAATGACAATATTTTGTCAATATCGGTAAAATGATTATATTTAATATTTATAAAATTTAGGTATAAGCTCAACAAATGCATTAATGTATTTCGCATTTCAAATAAAGCTAGTATATATTATCTCAGGTACATAAACGCACCCATTACATTCGGAATGTACTTATATAGAATTCAAAGATATATTACATCAAAATTAAATAGCGAACATAATGTGCATGGTACATTGTTAAAGGTGTGTTTTGTAACCACCTGGTCGGAAAAGGAGAAAGAATCATTCTTGACTCACAGTGATGGTTCAGGTCTTGGTTTGTGTCATTTGGAGTCCACGACTATGGTCCGAAACAGTGATCTGGTGTCCGTACGTACGTCCATTTTAGTAAATACAAAATATATACAAGAAATATAAATGGAGAATGAGACACAAAGGGCCTACATCCACAGGTCGTTTGGAGGGCAAATTCACTATAAATTAGAGTATTTTACAATCTATCATGGTCTCTTGTAGCTTATTGTACAAATGGGGTCGGTGACCCCTGCTGTCTGGAGAAAATAAATCAGACTGAAGCTTCTGTTTGGAGGTTGATGAAGCTCTTGCATCTAGTCGCCCAGAAGTCTAGAAGCCCCCTGATATATGATCTCAAATCCTTTTTATTAAGCCCCTATCAATGGTTGGTGAGAAAGTTGATTTTATGGCGCTTCATTTTTTCTCCTCGTCACTTCCTTTCTTTCGTCTTGGCATCTTTTCATCTCCTTTTTTTTTTCCCTCATTTCCTGTACTCTCTCTTCCCCTAGCATCCTGATGCATCTTGTGATGGACTGAGCCTAGTGCATTTGAGCTTAGGATATTTTATATCTTCCAGTAACCATGCAATTGTTAAGGTCATCTTGCTCAACAAGAAGACCTTGAGAATCTTTAAATTAAATGGTGTAGCGGAAGAACAACAAAAAAATCTGTCTTCTACTAAGGAATTCACAAAAAAATGAGCAACCAAACCACCATAATTTTTATTCGAAGGGAAAAAATCATCCTGGCCTTACAACACTGGACGTTATTATAATGTAGATTAGAAAATTAAGGAAACTTTCTCAAATGGAAACTTGTTGACAAAATAAATAAAAACCTAAGGAAACTTTCTCAAATAGAAACTTGTTGACAAAATAAAATTTGCAGGATGATAACTCGGCCAGTATGGGAAGTTGCAATCTTTCCGGAATCACATTGCCAATTTATTCAGTTGCCATGTTGGTCTACTCATGGTCCACTTCCGGTTTATTGCATGCTGCATCACCAAACTACTTGTAGAAAAAAATAAACTTTGAAAATTGGTCCTTGGTCTTCCGCTTGTCAAAATGATGATGATCCCTGAGTACAGAACTCGACTTGTAGAGCTAGGCGGGAAACTACTCCACCGCACTAGGTACGAATGTGAAGCTCGGCTTTTAGAGCTAGGTGGGAGATGACTCAACTGCGCTAGGTGGCAAGCACGAAGCTCAACTTAGATGCGAACATTTGCCTGAAAGTAAAGAGTGTGTATTCTTGCAAGTGTTCAATGGATTTTTGCCCCTTGATGTGGGTTGTTGTTCAATGTTCCCATTTTAGTGTTGATGTTAGAGTTTGATTGTAATAACCCACGCTGAAGTTGCCAGGGAGCTCATTGACCCCCTAAGTCTATCTTAGGCAGTTCTTGAACCCATCGACTCTTCCTGAAAAAAATCTATGCTAGGTGATAGAGCCCAGAGGGAACCCGCTGGCGATGGTTGTGGCTCAGGTGTAAATACTTAGCATTTGCTAGATAAGATAGTGTGTTGGTGTTGCTATCCAAATGCGAGTGCAGAGCTCAGCTTTGAACTAGGCAGGAAGCTTGCTCGATTATGCTGGGTGGCGAGGAGGGACTGGAACACTTGGGAGAAGTGTTCCCTCCCATGATCGTCTAGGTGTGAGCGCAGAGCATCGCCTTATGGTAGGGAGGGAGTGAGACACTTAGGAGAGATGTTCTCTCTATTGATTACGGGGTGCAAGCACGAAGCATCGACTTTGGCGAGAGATGGACTCAACCACGTTGAGCTAAGGAAGGACTGGGACACTAGGGAGAGGTGTTCTCCCGTTGATCATCGGGTGCGAGCACGAAGCATCGACTTTGGTGGGAGATGGACTAAACTGCTTTAAGGCAAGGAGGGACTAGGATACTTGTGAGAGGTGTTCCCTCCATTGATCGCCGGGTACAACTGTGGAGCATCGACTTATGGGAGGGAGGGAGTGGGACACCTGGGAGAGGTGTTCCCTCCGTTGATTGCCAGGTGTGATGAGAGACAGGGCTCGACCGCATTGATACAATGGGAGACGGAGCTCGACAGTGCTACAACGGTAGACAGAGCTCGACTAATTTGGTGGAGCGAGAGCTAAAGCTCAATTGCATTGCTACGATAAGAGACAGAGCTCGAAAGATTTGGTGGGATGGGAGACGAAGCTCGACTTCGCTACTATGCTGGGAGATAAAACTCAACCAATTTAGTGGGGCGGGCAATGGAGCTCGACAGTGATGCTACAATGGAAGATAGAGCTCGACTACTATCCTACATCGGGAGACAGAGCTCGATTGCGTTGATACAACGTGAGATAAAGCTCGATTGTGCTGCTACGATGGGAGACAAAGCTCGATTGTGTTGCTACGACGGGAGACAAAGATTTATCATGCTACTACGATGAGAGACCAAACTCAACCGTGTTGCTATGACAAGAGACCACACTCGACTGTGCTGCTATGATGGGAGATAGAGTTTGACTGCACGAGGGAGTTCCCTACCGTGGCGAGGAAGCACACAGGCAACAGACTCATAGTGGTGAGGAAGCCCACGATGGGTGAGCAACTCATGGACCACCATGAGGGTGGAAAGACGCAATCTTGTGTGACCGACTGGGCACATTGTAGCAGAGGTCGGACTTGCTCCTGGCCTCCCTCTGTGTGTTTTGTAACCATCTAGTCGGAAATGGAGAAAGAGTCATTCATGACCCACAGTGACTCTTTAGGCCTTGGACAATGTTGTTTGGAGTCCATGACTATGATTCGGAGCAGTGACTGGTGTTTGTATGTACGTCCATTTCAGTAAATAAGAAATAAATACAACAAATATAAATGGAGAATGAGATATATAGATTTACCTAGTTTGACACAGGGTCTAAGTTCACGGGTTGTTTGGAGGGCAAATCAACTATAAATGAGAGTATTTTATAGTCTCTTATGGGTCTCTCATAGCTCATTATACAAATGGGAATGGTGCCCCCTACTACCTAGAGAAGTCCAAACCCCCCCCCCCCCAGTATCTCTTTTAGGTTAGGTTTGGATAATGAGTTGAGATAAGATAAGTTGAGATGAAAGTTAAAAGTTGAATAAAAAATTGTTAGAATATTACTTTTTAATATTATTATTATTTTGATATTTGAAAAAGCTAAATTGTTTATTAGATTTTATGTAGAAATTTATGAAAGTTGTAATGATGAGATGAGATAGATTGAGAATATTTCTCAATCCAAACCTAACTAATCTTTTTCACTAGCCACAATAATAGGCGGGTTGGGGTGATCGGGGAGCGGTTTAAGTGGATTGAGTTTGAATGACCCACCACCCATATCTAGATGACATTGTTGAAGGCATGTTGCAAACAAGACTAAATGCTTAGTTGATCAGACCAAACATATGATGAAAATGATGCATTGTGAGTAATCTGCAATTTGAGAGTCAATTTTGTTCATGATGATACAAGTGCCAAAAGTTGGATAACGTTTAAGCCTTTGAGTTTTTCATGGGGATGAGCTTTTTGGGATTATTCTGTACTTTCTTTTCATTTTCTTGAACTTTTGTGTAAAGGGAATACAAGCATGATAATCCCCCCCCCCTCTCTCTATATATTGTTTTAAAGGTTTTCGNTTTTCATGGGGATGAGCTTTTTGGGATTATTCTGTACTTTCTTTTCATTTTCTTGAACTTTTGTGTAAAGGGAATACAAGCATGATAATCCCCCCCCCCTCTCTCTCTCTATATTGTTTTAAAGGTTTTCATGTGAAATGGCATATTTTATGGGAAAATATAGTATGCCTTATGGTTTTGCCTCTTCATTTTGACCGCTCATGTATTTTATTTTATTTTTACTTAATAATTAAGAAAGTGATTATTAATATATTAATATTTTAAAAAAATGTTTAAAAGATGTTTGAAAGAAAAAGAAAAAAGAAGAAGTGTAATTTGCACTAAGGGACATGGCTGACAGTTAAAGCTGGGCGGCATAGTAGCATCACCCTATTTTATGATATGGTGAAGTAGCTGTAAAGGTTGTTGGATGCCTTTGTGTAGTGATGTGTTAATAGCAACATTATGACTTCTAAGGGTAGGCGGTGGGTCCCTGCAACCTTATCACTTGCTACTACCTTTCAGCCCCCACTAGGGGTGGATGGGGGAACCAATCTATAGACAGGGGACATGATGGGAACCAAGGTGAGCCTTGTCATAAAGATTCTTTGCAAGTTTCAGATGAACCAATTACAAGAACAAGAGCAAAGATGATCAAAGAAGTAATGCAAGGATTGATGCAATCCACATGGGACGAGTCAAGCAAGAGCCGAATAGTCAAAATGGGCTTGAAGGATGAAGATCCAATTTTGATTCATTTGATACAAGCTATGGAAGAGGGCAACAATATGACTTAAAGGCCTTGGGCACTTGAAGGATTTCAAATTGTTTAAACATTTAAATGAATTTTTTTATTAGTTTAGAATAATTGAGCTTTATGATGTTTTGCTCACATATGTCTTATTTTTATGAATTAGGGTTTTTGGGAAGGCCTTGTATTTTGGCCAAGGGTTTATTTGGAAAGTTACAATTTTAGAAACTAGGGTTTTGAAGAGAGGTATTGTAGCACGGCACTGTTCACGTCCGAATCACTGTAGCCCGCACTGTTTACTGTAGCCGAAACACTGTTTAAGCGGCACTATTCATCCACGGATATTTTTGGAACGAAGGGGTTTTATTTAGGCTAGGGTTTCAATTAGGTTTTCATTAAATACTATTTGTAGCCTCATTTGAAGATTAGTTTATGAAATTTGATGATTTATTCATTGTGAGTTGAGTTTTACTCCTCTTGTTCTTAATTGAACTTTTGAACTTATCAAAGGTAAATCACAACCTTTGTGGCGTTCCTCCTTGTAATCTGGGTTCTTGAGACGGGTTCTTCAACGGGTCTAGATTTTAATATAATCTAGGTTCTTGAAACGGGTTCTCATCGGGTCTAGATTCTCCATCCATTGACTTGATTTTGGCTTTCTTGGGTGAGTTTTCAATTTGATTGTGGGTTCAAGGGATTCCCTTCCTGCAGGTTCATATCATTTGGTATTCAGAGCTCGGTTTCCAATCAGGTCTGATTCTATCTTTTATTTTTTTGCATCTTTAAATTTAATTCTAGGGCTTCATTGTTCTAGGGTTGCCAAAAAAATAAAAAAAATACAAACAAAAAGTACGCTGCCAAAATTCTTAGGGTTTTGGGTTTGGCTGAAATTTGCATCTCTTAGGGTTTCAAAATTCTAGGGTTTCTTGCATCTCTAAGTTTGTCAATTGCTTGGAGTGTCGTTCCATTGATTCTCTTCTATTTCATTGTCAATTCTTGTTTGTTTGAATTCAATTGCTTGATTTTCAATTGAATATTGCTGTTTGTAATTGAATTAGAGAAAAGAAGAGAAAGGAAAAGAAAAGAAAAGAAAAGAAAAGAAAGGAAAGGAAAAGAAAAGAAAAGAAAAGAAAGGAAAAGAAAAAAAAAATTCGAAAAAAAAAATTCAAAAAAAAAAAAATCAAAAAAAAAAAGAAAAGAAGAAGAAGAAGAATAGA
>QEOT01001730.1:123171-137419 GCA_003123785.1 Pterocarya stenoptera | reverse complement strand
TCATGATTCCTAGTGGTGTGTTTAGTGGATTGCCACCTATTAGAGAGATTGAGCACTACATTGATTTTGTGCCAAGTGCGACAATCTTTACCCGACCTTTCTTTGAAGAACATGAGTCATTGACACACTTGAAGAGACAAGGTAAGTTGTTGACTAGAATGCATGCTAAGTGGGAGGACTGCAATGAGACTTTTTCCCATGTAATCAAATACACATATGGTAAGAAAAATTTTGTGTTCGATGCTTTAATAAGAAGGTATGTCATTGTCTTCATTTTAGATGCAAAGTTATTGAGATTTGAATATGATAAGGAATCACATGCTAATGATGATGACTTTGCTAGTGTGAGTGGGGTGTGTGAGAAGGCATCATTTGGTAAGTTTTATAAACTTGATTGGTACTTGTTTAGAGAGAATAGACTTTGTGTGGCTACAAGTTTTATGCGTAAGTTGCTTGTGTGTGATAGACATGGTGGTTTGTTGCATAACTTTGGTGTAAGGAAGACTTTAGAAGTGTTGCATGAACGTTTGTGGGAGTATCATTTGCCATTCATTGACATGTTGCATGAACGTTCGTGGGAGTATCATTTACCATTCATTGACATGTTGCATGAACGTTCGTGGGAGTATTACTTGCCATTCATTGAGTTTGCATATAGTTGGAGTGGTCATTTTGGTGAAAGAAAAACTTTAGATGTGTTTCATGAACATTTGTGGGAGTTTCATTTACCTTTCATTGACATGTTGCATGAGCATTTGTTGGAGTATCAGTTGCCATTCATTAACATGTTGCATGAACGTTTATGGGAGTATTGCTTGCCATTCTTTGAGTTTGCATATAATTGGAGTGGTCATTTTGGTGTAAGAAAACCTTTGGATGTGTTTCATGAACATTTGTGGGAGTATCATTTGCCAATTATTGAATTGTTACATGGACGTTTGATGGAGTATCATTTGCCCTTATTTGAGTGTGCATATTATAAAACCTTGCACACAACTATTTTTTATTCTCCCTTTGAATTTGTTTATGGTTTTCATCCACTTTCTCCTTTAAGTTTGATATTGTTGCTTGTTGATGACTGGAGTAGCTTGGATAGACCTTTTCAAATTCTTGAGAAAATTAATGATAATCCATATAAAGTGGATCTTCCAGGTATGTATCATGTTTCTGCTATTTTCAATGTTACTAACATTTTTCCTTTTGATCCAGGTGGAGATTCGAGGTCGAATCCTTTTGAGGAGAGAGGGAATGATGGGAACCAAGATGGGCCTAGTTTTAAAGATCCTTTGCAAGTTCAACATGGGCCAATTACAAGATCAAGAGCGAAGAAGATAAAGGAAGCAATGCAAGGATTGGTGCAATCCACTTGAGATGAAGCTAGGAAGAGCCCGACACTCAATATGGGCTTGAAAGAAGAAGGACCAATTTTGATACACTTGATTCAAGTTATGGAAGACATGATTTAGAGATAGGGCCTAATGTTATTGGAGGCTTTCAACTTGGTTAAATGATTTATTTTATTAGTTTAGAATAAGTGGGCTTGAGGATGCTTGGCCCTCATATGTCTTATTTTTATGAATTAGGGTTTTTGGGAAGGCCTTGTATTTTGGCCAAGGGTTTATTTGGAAGGTTGCAATTTTAGGAACTAGGGTTTTGGAGAGAGGTACTGTAGCGCCGCACTGTTCACTGTAGCCGAAACACTGTTCACGCGGCACTATTCATCCAGGGATATTTTTGGAACGAAGGGGTTTTATTTAGGCTAGGGTTTCAATTAGGTTTTCATTAAATACTATTTGTAGCCTCATTTGAAGATTAGTTTATGAAATTTGATGATTTATTCATTGTGAGTTGAGTTTTACTCCTCTTGTTCTTAATTGAACTTTTGAACTTATCAAAGGTAAATCACAACCTTTGTGGCGTTCCTCCTTGTAATCTGGGTTCTTGAGACGGGTTCTTCAACGGGTCTAGATTTTAATATAATCTAGGTTCTTGAAACGGGTTCTCATCGGGTCTAGATTCTCCATCCATTGACTTGATTTTGGCTTTCTTGGGTGAGTTTTCAATTTGATTGTGGGTTCAAGGGATTCCCTTCCTGCGGGTTCATATCAGGACATGTTGGCAAAATCCGCTAGCACGCACCTGGTTATTGAGGAACGAGGCCCGGGCTGGGCCCAAGCTTGCTCAACCCAAAATTATAGATATATTTTAAAAAATAAAAAATAAATTCTTAAGTATAAAATGACGTTGTTTTGGTGTTTGAATGAGTACTATATAAAGAAAATTACAAAACCTTACCTCAATCTCTCATCTCATCTCGTCTCTCTCTCTCTCCCCTATTCTGATCTACTTCCAAGCTCCCCTTCTCTTCTCTTATCTTCTCCTCCTCTACTTTTTCTTTTTGAAGGTTGTGACTTTGATATACCCACAAGCCATGGCATGGTCGTGGGTTTGAAGCCATGGCATGGTCGTGGGTTTGAGGCCATGAATGACTGTGGGTTTGCGAAGAGACCCATAACCATTCATGGCCATGGTTCTTTGCTTAGACCCATGGTATTATCGCTTGTGAAGTCGTCGTAGTTTTTTTGTTTAAGATGATATTTTTTGGATGTGTTTATTTGTTGTTGGATAATCGATTTGTGGATTTGATGGATAGATCTATCTATGGATTTGGTGAAGGGATTTGTGAAATCTAGGTTGTTTGGCCGATTTCAAACTGTTTACACAGCGAATCTGCTCCCAGCACCACCCCACAAGGGCTGGAGAACCAACTTCCCCCTCCCTCGTCCTCGTGCGGGGGGTGTGGGTAACACCTCTAGTAACTTCAACTTGTTAATTTTGTGGCTCATGTCCTTCTACTACTGGCTATGGCATACTTTTTTTTTGTCACAAACTAATAGAGTTTTGATAGACGGGTCATTTTGAAAAATAGATCTAATACCAAGGATTGCTTTGATGATCTATGAATATTAGTGGTGTGGGTCCAATTGAGATGTGTTTGAATGTAAAAAAGTTGAAATATGCGTTTGAATGTATGAAGTAGGTTGAGATGAGTTTAATTTTTTATGAAAAATTAAAAAAGTAATAATTTCCATCAATAATTAGTTTAAGATAGATTGAAGTGATCTTGACATCCAAATATAGTTTAATGGAACATATTATTTGTACATGCCCGATGGACTACCGAGCAACAAGTCCAACAACATAAGAGTGAGATTCTCTAAAAAACCAAGGTCGCGGGGGGCCAAGAGCACTTGGAGACTTGGGATCTCAACAAGAATTGCAAAGGTTGCTTAAAGCCGGCCGATAGGCGAAAGAGAATCAACTAGTTTAGTTGTGATCAGAGTAGGCTTATAATAGGGAATACTCTAACCCTGGGAACTGGGGCTTGTCCATCCTTCGTCTTCAACAAAGTTTGTCCATTGACAGCTGAATTTATCCAATAAGTGGATGAACATTTAACTCTTGAAATTCTTACCAATTCATGTAATTTCTTTGAATTTCTAATTACATTAATGAAATCCTTTAATTCATGTATTATTATTTTGTATTTCTAATCCTACAAAAGGGAGTCTCCACAAAAGCAAAAGTTGAGATGAATACCATAAAATAGTTTCATATATTAGAATCTTTCAATTATTTTGCTNGGGGGGGGGGGGGGGGGGAGATGGTTTTGGTATATATATTATATTTTGAGTAATGACCTTTACACTTTACAGGCAGAGAAGTCAAAAGTCTCTCAAGCTGTTCTCCGCCCTTGGCTTTTGGTTGTCTTCCGAAGCCTATCAGCTGGTATTTCAAAGAAGAAATTGCGAGGGGACATGACGGTAGCGGCAGGGATCGGATACGCCTTGCTAGCGTTAGGCCCCTCTCTATCTCTCTTCGTCTCCATCATCTCCAAGAAGCCCTTCTTGATCCTCACTGTCCTTTCTAGGTACGCTCCCATTTTGTTAATTCTTCTCCTCCTTTTTATATGCATGTATCTGATCTTGTTTAATTTTCTTTCTCGCTGCAAGTTTTCTTGAGAATTCACGAACAGAAAAGAAAGTTAGGGGTCCTCGAACCCGAGAAAGCGTAAGAATCAGCTCGAGGGATAATTATCTCGGAAACAAAATAGAGTGGTAGCTAATTATCTGATATGTGATAGCTGATTCGCTAGAGGGAGGACAAATTTGGTGAATAGTATGTGGCAGTTTTAGTGCGTTTCTTTTTCAAAATAATTTTTGAGTTCATTGTAATTGAACATTGATTTCTGTGTGAAACTGAAGTAGTAATTCTCTAATATAGTTAATGAGGTACCTTCCTCTTTCTACAGAAATAAATAAATAAATATTAAGTAGTACTTGGTAATCTGTCAAGTATGGTGCTTTGTTAGACACTAGAATGGAAATATGAGCACAGAGAGAGGGAGAGAGAGTGAAGTGGCTAACATTAGTATTTAGCTTCCTGGGTACCACCCATATATGCTTCTAATGATGACTATATATCAATGCATGTATTTGATACATTTACAACTCTTTTTACAATCTTTTACGACCATGTTTTAAAACGAGGGTATTTATGTAAAGTGATGTTACTTTTGTAAGTTATTTTACAAAAATGCCTCTCATTTAAAACATAGTTGTATGAAATATTGTAAAAATGGTTGTATGTCTATCATTTTCCATTTAAGATATGCTTTAGATCATGACTATATGCATGTATATCCCCAGGCACAAATATATACAGTGTATATTGTATATATGCACTTTTGTATCACTGTATGTTCTATTCATGTTGCACAAAAGCTGTGAAATTTCTTTCAGCCTAATTATTGTGTAATTCAGTTTCTTCCTGGTCAGTAGGAAGTGAAATGATTTGAACTCTTTTTTTTTTTTTGATAAGTAAAAGTATATTATTAAAGAATGGGCAAAGCCATGTTCAGTACAATGAATGTTTTATCTGGTATTGTGTTGGTTTGAATTAGCTTCTTCCTAAAGGAATTCTACTGAAATAATGAGAATATTATCTTCCTGTTCTACCGGTTATTAAGAAACTTTTTTTAAGTGCAATGAGGGACTGCCATCATACTTTGAATTTATACCAAAAAAAAAAAAAAAAAAGAACTTAAAAAGAGACAAGAAGGAAAGCAAAGGATTATCCACATGCTGGCTTTAACATAATCTGTTAATAATAGCCCTCTTGTCTGTTGCATGCAGTACACTGTTATGGCTAACAAGTTTGATTGTGCTGTCGGGAGTGTGGAGGATTTTTCTTCCTCTCAAATCAACATCTTGGTGGCCCTATGGACTACTTGTATTCACATCCATTGCTTTTCAAGAAGGGCTTCGGGTTCTTTTCTGGAAAGTATACAAGTAAGCTCATATCTTGGTGTTTCCTTCCAATACATTTTTTTTTGCAAGTTTATGTGAGTTTGAGCTATTCTTTGTAAAATGATGCAAACAGAACGCATTCTTCCTATTTTGAAGACCTGTAATGCTAGGTTGCTGAAATTATTTTTCTTTTGGGGTTCATGGAGGTTTGAGTTCTCCTTTTTTGTTCGCATATGCCAAATTGAGATTCATATACATGCTATTTATTCATATGTGCTTGGATGAGGCTTTATTTCTTTTGTGAACATGTATGTACCAATAAAAAGTGGGGCTTTAAGTTTTTTTATTTATTTTTATAAGTCAATCAATTTTATTAAAAGTGCAAAGGAGCACATCCCAAGTACACGGTGCATACCAGTGAGAGCTCGGCTAGAAAGAAGAAGGAAATTAGGAGGACATTTTTGATAAGTGAAATATTAATTTTTAATATTATTATTGAGGAAATTAGGAGGACATAGAATCGATATGACTAGAAAGGAAACTATTCTAAGCCGAAATCTAGACACAAAGTTTTTAACATTATGGCTCTAAGCTCATCGACTGTCTTCTTGCAATCTTCAAAGGTTCGAGCATTAGGTTCATTCCACATGCACCACATTAGACATAAAGGGACCATTCGCCAAACTCTTACGTTGAAATGATCTATATCTTGACTTCTTCAACAAGTCAACAAATCTAAAAACCTTTAGGGCATCACCTGTAATGCATGGTAACCATGCATGAACAGAATACTTGTTCCAAATAACCATGTGTGGTAAACATTTCTGGACTAAAAGTTATTTCTTTTGTATACGACCCACCAAAATGTATTCTTTCCACTACCTCTCAACCTAGGGGAGTAGAATAGGTTGAAAGATATGGGAAAAAACTCCAATTGCCAATCTTGTGCTTATTGAGTAAAAGTGATATTCTCTTGTTTGGTGTTATTGGAGAGTTGCCAAAATTGTGCCACTAATGCCTCCTTGTAAAGTCTAAACAACTCCAGGAAAGCAGCCTTGAAGGATTGATCACCACACCAAACGTCATGCCAAAAGATAATCTTAGCTCCATCGCCCACCTCGAATCTTATAAAACTAGAGAATATTCCCCAACCCTTCCGCTGACTTCATTTAGCACACCGATCACCCACATATTGCCATACTGGACCTCATGCTCTGGATTTGTTCTTTGTGCATGAAGTGATAGTGTAACACCCCGTTCTCGTAAGGTAGAGATGTTACTAACATTCATAACATAATGTCCGGTAAAGAGATTCATTTTCTGAATTACCTCATTTTATTGAAAAGCATCAAAAACTGAATTGAACATAACTGTTTCAAAGCTGAACGTAAAGTAAAGGAACATAAACTAACCCTACAAATGACATAAAAGAAATCTAGTTCTTGTGTGAATATCATTTATTCCTTTCTAAGTCTTTACACTAGATCTACTCCTGACCATCCAGCTCTCCGTCATCATAATCACCATCTGTGGAAATTGGACATAGAAGAAAACAGGAAGACAAACAAAAAAAATGAGTCGAATGCTCAGTAAGTAGCACATCATACCGTAAAAATACATCTTAGCCTAGCATAGACTTGATTTATGAAGACTCTTCACAACATGTATTCAGCATCACAGATTCACAATCATACGCATACATAACTTTATGAAAATCAACTTTACATACATGCATATATCGTCACAGATTCACATAGCATACGTATTCATCATTAACATGAGCGGAAACATATATAATCATGGCAAAATGTAACATGAATGCATAATTATTTGTTTATCTTGTCTTACGTGAAGTGAAACACGCTTGGGTCCGTGTTTCACTTAACTGGAGTGGATCACGCTTGGGTTCGTGATTCACTTAACTGAATAACATGGAGTGAAACACGCTTGGGTCCGTGTTTCACTTAACTGAATAATCATTGAGTGAAACATNCGTGATTCACTTAACTGAATAACATGGAGTGAAAACACGCTTAAGTCCGTATTTCACTTAACTGGAGTGAATCACGCTTGGGTCCGTGATTCACTCAACTGAATAACATGGAGTGAAACACGCTTGGGTCCGTGTTTCACTTAACTGGAGTGAATCACGCTTGGGTCCGTGATTCACTCAACTGAATAACATGGAGTGAAACACGCTTGGGTCCGTGTTTCACTTAATTGGAGTGAATCACGCTTGGATCCGTGACTCACTTAACTGAATAACATGGAGTGAAACACGCTTGGGTCCGTGTTTCACTTAACTGAATAATCATTGAGTGAAACACGCTTGGGTCCGTGTTTCACCTAACTTGTGCTTAACCACGCTTGAGTTCGTGGAACTGTCTTAATACTTCTTATCTTTCTTAATGCATGAGAATTCATTAGACTTCATGAACTGTCTTGACATGGCATATTCTTATTCATGACATAACATAACATGACATGTTCTTGTACATGGTGTAGCATAACATGACCCTTTCTTGTATGTGGCATAGCATAACGTGACATGATATAACATAATCTGAACATTTCGTGACATTCCATGGCATTCATGATCTAAGTTCTACATGAACATGGCATACATGATCCGATTACTACATGAATATGGTATACATGATCTGGCTATTCTATTTCATGGCATCCTTGACTTAAATTACTACATGAATATCTCATAGCTTCCATGTGTTTTTAGTAACTATCAATCCATCGACAACAAATTCATTCATTCACGCATGATCACATATTTCCTCAAAGATCGTGAAAGGAATCTAACCTTGGCTTGTCTCTTAGCGTAGCGTAGATAACCATCATAAGCACATCATATTTTCATACAAAACAATAATATTCACAGTACGCATGCATTTATATGATCATACTATTTACCTCTTGGCGTTGCTTCCACGATCTCACGTCGTGGCTCGAGACCTATACGAAGTACTAATCGTCACTAACTTTCCTGGAAAGACATGTCTCTAGATGCTTAAAATCATATGTAGATATAATTTAATTCCACTAAGATTAATACATAATAATAATAATAATAGAATATTTATAGTCATATGAAACATACATAAAACTCATCTTATGGTCTAATCTTAGGGTCGGGTTGTTACAGATAGATTTGGATTTCAAAATCATTGCTGGTTAAATGAGATAGAAGAGCTCCGAATGTGAAGTTATTGGAAAAAATGTTTGGATTATTTTTATTAAAAAGCTTGACAGTGAAGAGTGGAGAAGAAGAGCTCAGAATGTGAAAGTTATTGGAGAAAATTTTTGGATTATTTTTATTAAAAAGCTTGACAGTGAAGAGTGGAGAGAGAGGGTGGGAGGGATGAATGTGCAAGAAAGTTTAGACATCTTGACTTTTTTGAAAACTTAAGAGTGAGTTCTCATCCACAAAGCTAACAGATGTTAGTAATTTAAAATATTATCTGGAGTCTATTACCGGCACACACTCACCAGCGAAGGTGGGTGTAATTTGTGAACTAGAGGGAGTTCAAAGTATTCTGTTACCATATATGGTGAACTTGGTTTGGTAAGCCAATGTAGTCTTCACTTTCAGATTTTCTGTGGCAATATTTTGCTTAATGGAGCTATATTTATCTGAATGATCTGCAGTTTTTTCCCGCTCATGTTCTCTTACATCCAACTGATGCCACAGTCGGTTAAACCTGTCGATGGTTATAATATGTCAATCGTTTCCCACTCTTATGCCTTCCTAGTGTTAGATGTGCTTCTGTTTGCTACAAATAACAAAGTTCTGTTTTACTGTTTTGTGAAACCTAAAGAATCTGACTCCTAAATGTTACTGAACATGGCTTTGCCCATTCTTTAACAACATAATTTTACTTTAAAAAAAAAGAAAGAATCTGACTCCTAAATGCTATGAATCATTTAATTCTCAATTCTTAAATTAAGTTAATATTTTAAAAAATAAAATAAAATAAAAAGTTCTGATTTGGACCATCAACTTTTTAATGCTCTTAACCTTCTTCACACAAAAAAAGGCTCTTAAACTTTTCTTTCTTGTCTGGACAATAACCTCTCTCCTTGAAATTTAATTGTTGCTCTTCCTCCTTGGTAGTGATATAATTTATATTTCTTCTTGCATGAGTTTTGATATTTATTGTAACATCTGTTGGAATCCTCTACTATCTCAAGGGAAAAAGGAAGAAAAGGAATCCATTATATATGCTAAAATCTTATATCTATAGGGATGTTTTTTTTATTGGTCTGCTTAAATGCGGCGTTCTGATGGGATCTGGTGCATCAGTGCTGGTATATCGATAGGCATTCTTTTAAACCATATTTTGTTTGTATTATATTCATCAGGGATGGATCTCTGTGTATTTCTTCTCTCTCTGTCTCTGTCTCTCTCTCCCTCATAGCTTAACTTCTCTGGTGGCTTTACATAGGAGGTTGGAGGATTTGTTGGATAATTTTGCTGACAAAGTCTCAAAGCCACGCTTATTTCAGACAGATAAGATGCAAATTGCTCTGGGTAAGATCTGTATAAGTTTCACTCTCCTACCTGTTTAATCTCATAGTTGCTTTCTAACAAGCACATATTCCAATAGCTTACCTTTAAGCAGGCCTTGTGATGATATTTTTCTTCTTGATTGGCATAAAAATTCAAAAGCCTGATTTTCAGACATAATCTCCACCATCCATTTTGGATGCAATTTTGGCAGTTTCTGCTTATTGCTTTTTGTTGCTTATTTCCAACAAATAGCTGGTTGCTAGATTATTGTTCATTATTATTATTTTTTTTTCAAAAACTGGATTGTTATATGCCAGTTACCTGGTTATTTTATTACTGGTCAAAAAAAAAAAAAAAAAAAAAGAAAAGAAAAGGAAATTTGTATTCGTTAAAGTAATTATGGAGGTTTTAGATTGGTTGAGCATTATGGACTTGCAAAAATCCAAAGTTTGGCTCTGAGTAGCAGAACCTAAGCAATTTTGGAAATTAAATTGAAAAAAATATAACATGGTTTCTTGATGAAAAGACTTCAAGAAAAAAGAGGGTCACATAGTGACTTTTAACTAAGAGGATAAAAAAAAGAGGGTGCGGGGTTATGCAACTCACGAAAACAGCTGAAACGGGGGAATGACCAACATAGTCACCTTCACAAACTGTATTTGCAATTTAAGAAACTCTTACAATCGGTATAAGTGAAAGTCTGCTTTTGTAGTTTTTATATAAAATATCCGTGCTCGCTATTACTGCTTGTTTGGGCCATGTATTTGTGGTCAATACCTAGGATTATATACGTTGGGATTGCATTTTATTGGTTATGTTAGCATAAAAGTGAATACATACATAGTTGTGCTTTTGTTGACGTTGCTTTTGGATATATTTTGATTCAACCGTATACTTATTTTGATTATGACTCAAATATCATGGTTGTGTATATTTTGTAAAGAACAAGAGAATTAAAATGCTACATTTAAATTTTATGGTATAATACTCTTAACAAATTGCTTATCAAAAAAATAATACTCTAGCAAATTGAGTTAATAGGCTATTATTACTATCTTGCTTCTTTGTTTTTTATTTTTTGAAAAGATTTTATTCTATTTTTTGGATTTTATGTTTTAAAAGTCTGACCGTTACTTCAATTAGGCACACACTAGTGCTTTGTGCCTAGGATCTAGGCCGCATTTGCACTTAAGTGCGCTTGACGCTTTCACCAATACTAGACATGCTATTAGTTAGATATGTATGATCGTAGAACGGAAATGAGGTTAGAAAGATTGCTAAGATCCTAAGACTATTGTTTCCAGGTTTAGAATGTTTCATGATCCTTTTCTTTTATAATATTTTAATATATTAAAAACAAGCACGAAAAGGGGCACAATCCTATTGCATGAGAGATATGCAAGAGAAACACCTTGAAAGAAAATATATCATCTAAAACAAGTGATAGTAAACTCCAACAAATATGAAACTATTTTATACATTCTCAAATGGTGATTTCCAACCTTTGAAGGCTTATTTAGGATGGTATTATAGAAAAGGTGGAATGACTTGTTGCAAGGTGGAAGCGGCTTTACTTTTCCAAAGGTGGGCATGTTGCACTGACCAAGAGGACTCTCTCCTTTTGGTCAACCTTTGAAAATTATCTTCCCTAAGCTGTATCAGTTATTCTTGTAAAACCATCGATCACCTTTTGCTGCATTGTGAGTTGGTTATGGAGCTATGGATGATGATATTCAACACTTTTGTCATTGAGTGGGTTATGATGCTCCAATGAGTGGAGTTGTTGGCCCATTGGCTAATCCGAGGCCACAGAAATTCAGTTGTTTGGAAGATGGTCTCCTTGTGCTTAATGTGGTGTATTTGGCAATAATGCAATGTTTGAACTTTTGAAAGCTGAGAAAGGATGGTGTTAAGAGTTAAAAGCTACTATCTTTGGCAGCCTCTATATCTTGATGGCTGCTCACCACAACTTTATATCTCTTAGTTTTCTAGACTTCAAAGACTTTTGCTCTTTTTCTTCTTTTTGTTACTTGGGTGTTTCCTTTTTGTACTCCCTATGCACTTGGGTTGCGCCCTTATGCACTTGTAATGAAATGCATTAATTATTAAAAATGGTCATTTCCAACAACATGGTGCTAAAAAACATGTACCATATGTCACAATAGTTGCATAGGGTTTTAAGTTAAGACCAGTAAACTTGTTGTCCAGTTGTAGATACATCTGAATTAATGCATTACAATCACTCCTCTCCAACTTACTCTTTTTTCCTTTTTTTCCCTTTGGGGAAATCTCTCTGAGATATTACATTTTGTTCATAGTGACTCAACATCTTCTCTTTCTAATATGCCTGGTGCTAATTTCAATCAATGGTATGCAGCTGGTGGTTTGGGTCATGGTGTGGCACATGCTGTGTTTTTCTGTCTTAGCCTCTTAACACCAGCATTTGGTCCAGCTACGTTTTTTGTGGACAGGTGCTCTCAGATACCATTTTTTCTTGTTTCTGGTGAGTTTGCTCGTCTTATCATTTTCTCATATGCATCATATATCATAGCATTACTTGAACTTAATTGATGATAGTTAATCTGAAATTTTTTTGGTGTTATGGGGGTTTTTTGACTAACAATGACTGCCCTATGTATTGCAGCAATCATTGCTCTTGCATTTGTTACGATTCACACTTTCTCCATGGTCATTGCATTTAATGGATATGCAGAAGGGAACAAAGTGGACCAAGTTTTTGTTCCTGTAGTTCACCTTGTAGCAGGAATGGTGGTAAGACCCTGCTCTTTACAAATCCATGCTGTAAACTCGTTAAACAGTTGTACATTCAGAACTCGGTAACTATCTGCCGTTGAAGTTACATATTAAAAAACAATCTGTTGTCGAACTGCACATGAAAATTAATCTTGAAACATAGATTGAGCTTCTATGAATGGATGTGGATAGAGTTACCCCTCTGGCTAGACCCTGAAATTGGAATATCTAGAGAATAAATAGTCATTGTTTTCCCATCTTGGGTTCAAATAACTTGGTTAGTTCAGAAGTTATGATTTATTGTAGTGCCTTCATATTTTTTTCAAAAATTTCTGAATGAAAGTATGTAATTATAAGCTGTCTTGCTAACTAAAAAAAATCGTCTGTTTTGCCTGCTCTGTTCATATGCCCGCTCTGTTCATATGCCCTAGCAATAATGCAACTCCCAGGAATAGAGAAATTCTGGCTGAGGGATACGTTGGAGTTGGAGTACCTGATAAAATGTTTGCCTTTCCAGGAATTGACTTGAACCTAGCTTCATGATTCGTAGTGTAAACTGTAACCTTGTGTAGGCTACAAAGGAGAGAAAACTTCATGTTAAGTGCTGACATATATAAGCAGGCTTTTACATCTGGAAACAAATTTTCTGCCATATATCTTGGTATGATCTTTGGATTGTTTGCTTTTGAACCTAGACTGACTCAGATTTAAATTTGAGGATAAGTTTTGGTTTTTAATTTTAATTTGGAGAAGGGTTACAAGCGTCTGGAACAGTTTTCCTGAATGGTCAGTTGGACAAGTCAAAGAAAAAAAGAAGAAGCCATTCATAGAGACTACCAATTAACAATAATTATGGGAGTGGGCCAACACCTCTCCAGTCTCCACCCCCTGCCCCTCCTGTTCTCTCTGCTTCCCTGATGCGTGTACTGGTTATCAGATTCAATGTTGTCCTATGTAGAATAGACGGAGATTTACTCTAAAAGTGTTTCAATTGGAATTGTGGTAGTAACAAAATAAGACATAGTTGTTGATCACTGGTGGTGTAGGTAACGAACTCTCTCAAGGCATGATTCTTTTAAGTTTAAACTTCCATGACTTCAATGGTCTGGATTGTGGAATTTATTGTGGCCACGGTGGGCCCTGGTAATGGTACAACCTGACTTGAACTTGAGGGCTAAAAGAGCTACTAAATCTAAGTTCTCGTTTAGGGGAAGGAAGTATGAATGCTTAATCTATAGTTTTTATAACTGCTTTATCTATAGTTGAGACCCAAACGAGAGATGTTAGTGAACAGAAAAATCAAGAGCAAGACTAATTTAGAACAAAGTAAATGAGTTTGAATTCAGGTGTTGATTTTTTCTGCATTATAATATAATTTTTGAATTCTTCAAATCACTTTAAAATTGTAATTAGTATCTTTGGACCAATTGCTGTACTTGTGATTTGGATAAACTTGCTTAGTCCCAGTTGTGTTGCTTTGGATCATGTTGGGGATTTGGAAAACCTTGCTCCAATGCTCCTCAAGTTTATATTGAACTTTTGGCAATTACGGCTGGAATAGATCTAACTAATTTTTGCCTTTTGCTTCTCAGACACTGATAAATTTTGCATCGGGGGGTTGCATCATCGGTATACCTCTCCTTTATTTCATTGCAAGCTTGAC
>QEOT01001730.1:84611-121434 GCA_003123785.1 Pterocarya stenoptera | reverse complement strand
TTGAAACTCGCTCAGTTTTGCATCTTCTTTTGCTCCACCCTCTCGCATCTCCACAGGTTCCCCCAAACTAACTGCAATCAAAATTAATATGGTAATTTCTAGCTACCAATTTAAACATCCTTTGTGTTCAATAGAGAGAGTCAAAATATTTTTTGGTAATAACTGTATTAGCTAGGACTCTTTTGAGGTCTTTTAGGAGCAGTCCTTTAATTTTAGGCACGCCTTCGAGTGAAGGATCAAGGAAGTGCATGTTGATATATATATATATATATATATATATATATATAGATTTTCTCAGCTAAAGGAGAGGTGGGGGTGACCAATATAGTTACCCTCCTTGGACGTGACCATAGGAGTCCCTCTTTACTGTGGAATGTGCAGTTTGAACCATATTTACTGCTCAATGGGCAAGCCCATCACCACAACACCACCAAATTGACAGCCGGTCCAAAGCCATAGACTCTTGGTTAGGTACTATTTCCGCAAGCGGTTTCGACTTACGCCTAACTTGAACTCCTGATCTTGAGACTATGGAATACTAGCTTGTACCAACTAAACTATCAGCTTGGTGGTGTGCATGTTGATATATATATTTATTGATATGGTACATTTTAAATCGTTTTTAACTTAAAACGGTATGTGCTTAAAATATGCTACATAATAGATCATGTGATGGGTGACAATAAAATTTAGGATGAAAAACATTATTTTTCTTACGAAAATAAGAAGATAAAGATCAGTTGGTGTCAATTTATAAAGATGTAATGAAGGTTTACCTGGACAATCTGTTCTTGGGCTATCTTTACTCAAAACAACATCAAAAGTGCCCGCCCATGCATCGCGCTTTGTTAGGAATTCTTTCAGGTTGAAAATCTTTTTGACAGTTGCTGCAATCGAAGAATGCTCAAACTCTGACGTGGGATATGGCCCTGATGGCCCATGCAACACTGCATTTTGATCATCAACGTATGGTTAATTTCTATTTAATTATTTGCAAAGCTACTTTTAAAAAATCATAATTTTTAAAAAGGAAGAACAAGACATATATTGACATGATGAACTACTTTAAGAAAAATCTCCATGCATGTATTATATTATTTTCAAGATACAGATCATCAAGGCAGGCATATATATTAGAGTTAAATGCTGATTAGGCGCTGATCATGAACATATAATACCTGTACCACGCTCAATCCATGGAGAAATCAAGAGGGTTGGAACCCTAACACCAAGGCGGTCGAATTTGAAGTTATATGGTGCCGGGCCAACGATGTCATCGGGGCTGGGGACTCCGGTCATCGGTGTCGGAACATGGTCGTAAAAACCACCATGCTCATCATATGTAATCACGAACAAGATTTCATTCCACTGTGGGCTTGCTCTTAAGGTTTCATACACTTCCTTGATGAATTTCTGACCTACTGAGACATCATGAGAAGGGTGGTCATCATTTGCAGGTATGGATAAAAGGTCGAACCATCTTTGTTCGATCACAACATAGTTTGGCAATTTCCCCTCCTCGCAGTGCTTCTTGAAGTGTAGATCAAAGTCATGGAAGTGTGCCAAGTATTTCAGTTTTCTAAGATTCCTAGAGATCACAATCAAATCATTCGATTAGAAAATGGAAATGGTAAACATTAATTCCTAATTAGTGGCAGGAAATTAGAGATCAAAGAAAATAGCGGCCTGAACATTTTCCATTTTTTTTTCCTTCATCGGTTGTAACAAATCATTCAAATGCGTACAAACCAAATTAAAAGTTCATTGCCAAGCAATTGGATTACTCTAAAACAAGAAATTTCCATCAATCTAATCAGATAATGACAATGCATAACAGTCTCCTTTCCCCTTGTATTATGCGAAGGACATCAGTAGATAAGTACGTCGTTTTACAACAGTTGAAAGTTGAAACCACTCGTAAAACCTATTTCTATATTTTCGTTTTTCCTAACTAAAGACCACGAGAAAGAGAGACTGATGATCTCATTTAGCCCGTCCAAACCACCAAAGTGAAACACAAACCAAACTGCCATATATAGCTTTTGACCATAAAAGTTTAAATAAGATGAAATAAGATGTTTTAAATAATAGTGAGATTTTTTTAGTTAAGATGAGATGAGATAGTTTGTAAAAAAAAATATATGTTTGGATAGTAAGATGAGATGAGATAATTGACTTTTTGAGATTTGAAAAAGGTGTGGGTCCCACAATATTTATAGATTATTACCCGAATTGTGCACTGTTCATATACTGTTCACACACTGTTCATATACTATTTATAACAGTTTTGGCATTGTTTACGCATTGTTCATGTCAGTTTTCACTTTTTATGTTGTTTATTTACTGTTCATTTAAGTGGATGTTTTCAAAATTTAAAAAATGAAATATTATCATGTTTGGATAGTCAAAACTACTATACGTTACAACTCAAGATGATATGTTTTTATCTATATTTGCTAACCAAACCGGCCCTCAAACTTCGAGTATCACACGCAACCCCTAGGGCTATGTCTAAATAAACCAATACTAGGGAAAAAATTGCATCTCGTAGATGAATATTTCTGAAGAGTTATGTTGCAATATGCATGAGAGGAAGAATGTTTTTCTTTTCGGGTTATGCTAGGATGCCCTCTAAATATACTCTCCAAATCATGTGCTCTTAGTGTATTTTGATTTTTTTTAATGTTAAGAAAATACATGCACACAAATATGCAATGAGTTGAGATGAAAATTGAATAAAATATTATTAAAATATTATTTTTTAATATTAATATTGTTTCAAACCCTCTTTTCTGATTTCCATTTACTTATCATGATGGTGGCCGTGTGAATCTCTGTCATTTGTTGGTGAAAGACAATCTGGATGTTTTGAAGTTTTTTACTACTGCATGGAGTTTGTGGAATAGACGGAATCAGATACTGCTGTACCTAGTGGATTACATCTGATTCAAAGTTTTCATATGGGACGTTTTCCAAGATTAATAGTCGAGACGGATTCACAAACCATTATTGAAATGTTGAATGCTGAGGAGGAGGTCTTGTCTGAACAGACCAGGGCTATACTTGCTGATATTAGGAGTTTGACTATGGGCTTTCAAGCTGTTGGATTCTATTATACCCCTCATGAAGCAAATTCTGTAACACATACTTTGGTTAGAAGTTGTAAACATGTGGAGGATACTATAATATTGTGGTGGCATTCTATCCATGATATTTTTAGGCAGTGTGTGATGGCTATGTAACTCATGTCCATAAATAATGTTATGCTTGCTGATGAATGAAGTTTGAAATTGAATTTTTTATTATATTTCGTGTGAAAATTTAAAAAAATTATAATGATTAGATGATATAAATTGAGGGGAGTTGTGAGAATTTTATATCCAAATCCGACGATTATATTATTAGGCGGTGGAGAAATTCACGATCATTAAAAAGACAAGCCACTTTATTATAATAAGTGTAGCGATAGTGTTACTACCCACCCTATTACTATCCATGATCTACTATCTAAGTGCATTTTAAGTTTTATTTATTTATCATTTTTTAAGTATTTTTTTAACATCCTTAATCATTAAAAAAAATAAAAAAAATATAGAATTTTACTAATATTCACTTCCTTAATTATTAAGTAAAATAAAAATTTTTAAAAAAACTAAATAAAAAAATAATAATAGATGGATAGTTGTAGCTGCTGGCTAGTGAATAACATTAAAAGTACTAGCTAGATAATGATGATTATGACGATAATAATAATAATAATAAGTCAACCTCACTTTATTAAATTTCAAGCCCATACATGATCACATGCAACAATCCTGAAACTGATCTATACACAACGTACAATTAGGTTAAGTGGTGGCTATTCTATGAAAGAAAAAATGGAAACTTTAATGGTAATTCTCATCATCATCATGATCACTCTTCTTCTCTCAATGGAACTAATTATTTCTCTTTGAATATAATTTACTTACTTAAGACAAATTCTGCTCACATTTTAATTATTTTTGTTTGTTTTATAAGGAGAATATATAGTCCAGTGGGCATGAGTCCTAGCTATATGGGACTCTTCAAATTGTGTTATATTAATATTCTTTTAGGATTGGATCATGGTTTATAGATCGAACTAGCTAGATCAATTACATATACGGGTAGTACTCCTACTCAGTCCTATGAGTTTGCCCCTCAAACTTACTACTACTAATGCAAATTNAGTCATCGGTGTCGGAACATGGTCGTAAAAACCACCATGCTCATCATATGTAATCACGAACAAGATTTCATTCCACTGTGGGCTTGCTCTTAAGGTTTCATACACTTCCTTGATGAATTTCTGACCTACTGAGACATCATGAGAAGGGTGGTCATCATTTGCAGGTATGGATAAAAGGTCGAACCATCTTTGTTCGATCACAACATAGTTTGGCAATTTCCCCTCCTCGCAGTGCTTCTTGAAGTGTAGATCAAAGTCATGGAAGTGTGCCAAGTATTTCAGTTTTCTAAGATTCCTAGAGATCACAATCAAATCATTCGATTAGAAAATGGAAATGGTAAACATTAATTCCTAATTAGTGGCAGGAAATTAGAGATCAAAGAAAATAGCCTGAACATTTTCCATTTTTTTTTTTCCTTCATCGGTGGTAACAAATCATTCAAATGCGTACAAACCAAATTAAAAGTTCATTGCCAAGCAATTGGATTACTCTAAAACAAGAAATTTCCATCAATCTAATCAGATAATGACAATGCATAACAGTCTCCTTTCCCCTTGCATTATGCGAAGGACATCAGTAGATAAGTACGTCGTTTTACAACAGTTGAAAGTTGAAACCACTCGTAAAACCTATTTCTATATTTTCGTTTTTCCTAACTAAAGACCACGAGAAAGAGAGACTGATGATCTCATTTAGCCCGTCCAAACCACCAAAGTGAAACACAAACCAAACTGCCATATATAGCTTTTGACCATAAAAGTTCAAATAAGATGAAATAAGATGTTTTAAATAATAGTGAGATTTTTTTAGTTAAGATGAGATGAGATAGTTTGTAAAAAAAATATATGTTTGGATAGTAAGATGAGATGAGATAATTGATTTTTTGGGATTTGAAAAAGGTGTGGGTCCCATAGTATTTATAGATTATTACCCGAATTGTGCACTGTTCATGTACTATTCACACACTGTTCATATACTATTTACAACAGTTTTGGCATTGTTTACGCATTGTTCATGTCAGTTTTCACTTTTTATATTGTTTATTTACTGTTCATTTAAGTGGATGTTTTTAAAATTTAAAAAATGAAATATTATCATGTTTGGATAGTCAAAACTACTATACGTTACAACTCAAGATGATATGTTTTTATCTATATTGGCTAACCAAACCGGCCCTCAAACTTCGAGTATCACACGCAACCCCTAGGGCTATTTCTAAATAAACCAATACTAGGGAAAAAATTGCATCTCGTAGATGAATATTTCTGAAGAGTTATGTTGCAATATGCATGAGAGGAAGAATGTTTTTCTTTTCGGGTTATGCTAGGATGCCCTCTAAATATACTCTCCAAATCATGTGCTCTTAGTGTATTTTGATTTTTTTTAATGTTAAGAAAATACATGCACACAAATATGCAATGAGTTGAGATGAAAATTGAATAAAATATTATTAAAATATTATTTTTTAATATTAATATTGTTTCAAACCCTCTTTTCTGATTTCCATTTACTTATCATGATGGTGGCCGTGTGAATCTCTGTCATTTGTTGG
Source organism: Pterocarya stenoptera (assembly GCA_003123785.1). Taxonomy (NCBI): domain Eukaryota; kingdom Viridiplantae; phylum Streptophyta; class Magnoliopsida; order Fagales; family Juglandaceae; genus Pterocarya; species Pterocarya stenoptera. The sequence continues at coordinate 115,671 of QEOT01001730.1, read as the reverse complement.
TGAAAGACAATCTGGATGTTTTGAAGTTTTTTACTACTGCATGGAGTTTGTGGAATAGACGGAATCAGATACTGCTGTACCTAGTGGATTACATCTGATTCAAAGTTTTCATATGGGACGTTTTCCAAGATTAATAGTCGAGACGGATTCACAAACCATTATTGAAATGTTGAATGCTGAGGAGGAGGTCTTGTCTGAACAGACCAGGGCTATACTTGCTGATATTAGGAGTTTGACTATGGGCTTTCAAGCTGTTGGATTCTATTATACCCCTCATGAAGCAAATTCTGTAACACATACTTTGGTTAGAAGTTGTAAACATGTGGAGGATACTATAATATTGTGGTGGCATTCTATCCATGATATTGTTAGGCAGTGTGTGATGGCTATGTAACTCATGTCCATAAATAATGTTATGCTTGATGATGAATGAAGTTTGAAATTGAATTTTTTATTATATTTCGTGTGAAAATTTAAAAAAATTATAATGATTAGATGATATAAATTGAGGGGAGTTGTGAGAATTTTATATCCAAATCGGACGATTATATTATTAGGCGGTGGAGAAATTCACGATCATTAAAAAGACAAGCCACTTTATTATAATAAGTGTAGTGATAGTGTTACTACCCACCCTATTACTATCCATGATCTACTATCTAAGTGCATTTTAAGTTTTATTTATTTATCATTTTTTAAGTATTTTTTTAACATCCTTAATCATTAAAAAAAAATAAAAAAAATATAGAATTTTACTAATATTCACTTCCTTAATTATTAAGTAAAAAAAAAAANATGGTAATTCTCATCATCATCATGATCACTCTTCTTCTCTCAATGGAACTAATTATTTCTCTTTGAATATAATTTACTTACTTAAGACAAATTCTGCTCACATTTTAATTATTTTTGTTTGTTTTATAAGGAGAATATATAGTCCAGTGGGCATGAGTCCTAGCTATATGGGACTCTTCAAATTGTGTTATATTAATATTCTTTTAGGATTGGATCATGGTTTATAGATCGAACTAGCTAGATCAATTACATATACGGGTAGTACTCCTACTCAGTCCTATGAGTTTGCCCCTCAAACTTACTACTACTAATGCAAATTATATATTTTTTTTCTTTCAAATATTTTTTAAAAATAAAAAAATACATCACTTCACTAATAATCATTTTCTTAACAATTAAGAAAAACTAAAAAATCAAATAAAATACCCGAACAGCAACTTAGAGGAAGCATACTAAGTATCATTTTCGTGTGTGTGTGTATATATATATATATAATATCACCAACCAGCCATTGTATTCGAAACAACGGCGCCGTCTCCATTATTGTTGGCTCCAACTACTTGATTAAGTGGGAAATCAGGAAGGCCAGACAGCTAAAAGCCAGGACTTTCATGTGCAATGCATGTGCATATATATGTATTATTCGATAACTATGCCTTCGTGACCCCACAACTGATCATACAGCTAATAATAATATAATTACTTGAAAATTCATGCATGTGAGTCAATTAATATGATAATCTCAAGATGACATTTGTTTTGGTTGTTCACCAAACCTAAAAGGACTAGCTGTACTCTCAGGCACCCAATTATATATATTATATTCACAATGATCATTTTCATTTTAAATTAATATTATTTTTATGAAAATAATGATAGAAATATTATGATTTTATCAAAATATTCTCTTTTTAAAACATGATTAGGGAAAGAGTAGGATAAAGATCAGTTGTGTTTTTATCATTAATCTTTTATAAATTTTATTTTTATTTTTTTTATTTCTGTAGTAAAGAAAATAGTCAGTCTTAAGATCTGTCCATATTTACGTATACATATAGAAACATCTTCATGAACAGTGGTAAATAAAGCCACGTGAATATTATATATTTCATTTAAAAACAGCACTCCATTTGTAGCTTTTCTATTAATTGAGGTTGTCTCCATTAGCAAGTGGCTCATGTGAATGACATTTTTTAAAATATCTTTCAGCATCATTAGTCAAAAACTTTAAAATCCACTAAAATGAGAAGAAAACAGTGAAAAAAAAAAAAAACGATTCTCAAAGATGTTGTTACCTGTAGTAAAGGGTGGCCGGAGGGTACTGATAATAGATCCCAAAAGTAAGACCAGCTTCATGCACCGATTCAAAGATGGTCTTCTGAGGCATCCCTGCAATCAGCTGCTTTGTGTCATTGCCGGTCAGCCCGTGCGACGTTGCCGAATGCACGTACTGTCGGTTGGGCTGCGTCGATGCCGGAAGCGACGCGAACCACCTGTCGCACACCGCGAACTCCGCCGCCAGCTCCTTCAAAACCGGCACTTTGTCCGGTAAGTACCCGTTCATGACCGTCTCCGACAGTCCCTTCTCCGTTCGCTCGGCGTTTTGAGCGAACCCTTTCATTTCCGGAGCCAGGTTTTTCGCGGCTGACTCCTCCGTCCAGGGCTCGCCGAACACTTGCTCGTAGATGGCTTGGAACGAGTGGCCGGGGTCCGGCACCACGTACCCGGATTTATCACCGAAGTAGATTACCTCGGAGTTAGCAGGATCGGTTGTTGAAATGGAGTTAAACTGATCTTTTCCGTCTACGCCGTTTATTTCAGGGTTGAGGGACTTCATCCATCCCAACATGTGATCGAAGGAACGGTTTTCTTGGACTAAAACAACGATGGTCTTGATGGGGTAGGCTTCGCCGCTGCCGCTGCTGGATTCGGCAGCCATTGAATAGATCACTGGGGGCAGCTAGATAGGGTGGGTTTCTTTCGAGGTTTCGCTGTTGTAAATGAGAAATTCTGGAACTGGGTCTCGGCTAGCTAGCTGTTTTTATAGGGAGAGGGACTGAGGGAGAGGAATCAATTACATTAATTACGAGGAAGGAATGGAGGAAGTTTTGGTGGGGGAAGAAAGTGATCAGAAATTACGAACGTAAATAGTAAGGTTTGTATTTCGTATGGGAGACCACTTTTAAATTTATTTACATCTCTAACCGCTTCTAAATTGGAAGTAGTCATACGTGGCCAGTAAAACATGTTGGACGTAGGTGCTCGTTGGTTCGGCAAAAGATTCCCCTCTAATTGCAAAAGATTCCCCTCTAATTGTACTTTCCTCGGTTATGACTATTTGTATTACTTAGTTATCTAGTGTAAAACTGTAGTATAATTATTTTGAAAAATATATATAGTTTAATATTAAAAAATTAATTTTTTATTATATAAATTTCGTATTTACTTATTTTTTTAAAAAAATAATAAATATAAATATTATTTCTCATATTTAAATATTATATCCTATGACATTTGTTTAATGATATTGGAAATATTTATGGAGGCAGCAATAAATATATGAGTTTGGATTATATTCTGTTAAAATTGCACTAGATACATTCTGCTTAAAAAATAAATAGATAAGATTATTTTAAGTAAAAATATAATTAGTAGACTTTTCTATCAATATTGTCCATTCACTTTTCAACAGTTTAGCTTATGTATTGTTAAAAATTCACAGAATACATCCCGTAAAAAAGTGAAGGGACAAAATTGAAAGATTAATAGAAAACTCAATTTATTTTTCTCTTAAAGCAATTTTGGGACTCAATTTTTCAAACATGATGTTTCATGGTAAGATTTTGACAAGAAAACTCAATATATATTGTATGATCCACATCAAATTCGAATAACAACTTGAAAAGACTGAGCATATGCTTTCATTGTCTTTCCTTCCCTATTCCCTTCCTTATCTTCTTTAATTTTTTAGCTTTCTAGAGATACAAGAACATACTATTATTTACAAAATTTTAATTAGATGAGCTTTGGATTCGAAACTCACATCAACTTATCTCATATAATCTCATTATTATAACTTTTTCAAATTTTTACACAAAATATAATAAACAATTCAATTTTTTCAAATCTCAAAATAATAATAATATTAAAAATAATATTCTAACAATATTTTATTCAACTCATTTAAAACCTCTCAACTTATATCTGAATCCAAATGAGGTCTACAGTCGTTAAATTAAATTTATATGGTTTTAATTTTATAATATTTTTATAAAAGTTTTGTTCTGACGTGGCACGTCGGGTGTAGGAAGTTGTTTGTTCTTATTACTAAGTGTTCGAAATATGTGAAGCTAAGTGACCGTAACCATATTAATTTTAGACGAGTAATGTTAGATACAGTCATGAGTTGTGTAAGCGTCGTACCACTACAACATAAATAGTCTTTTGTGATAAAAGCAACTGTTATAAAAAATAACCAAAATGTCAGTAAAGACATTTGGTGACGGTTGGAGGTGTTCCGTTCGAAGGAACATTCGAACGTTCCATTTTTTGTGACGGTTGAAAACTGTCAGAAAAAGTAACGTTCAGACGTAAATTGTTACATTCGAATGCCAACCCGAGCAATTGTTATTCGAATGACAGATTTGGCATTTGTTCATTATTGTTCGAATTAATTGCATTTAACGTTTGAATTTCCATTCAAACGTTAAAGAACAATGCTCGAACGTAACGTGTATAACGGATGGACGTTTGTTCGAATGCTAAAGAAAAGGTGTCTAAACGTTCGGACGCTTTGTTCGTTTGTTCATTTGGGGATGAGTACGTTCGAACGTTTACAAGTACGTTCCAATGTTATGTAATAATTTTGTGAAATTACGTTCGAACGTTTGTTCGAATGTGAAATAATGTTCGAAGGTTTTTGTTTACATTTGAACGTACAAATCAGAAATACTAATTTCATAAAATTAAAAAAATATACCAATTATATCATATTACACACCATAAATATTCTACAACTAATAATGTCTTATAAACTTTTAAAATTAGATACTAAAAGTTATATACATGAATAAAATTGAGAGAATTTATTTCCTTTTTCCTCGCCCACCTTATTGCTATTGCAATGACATAACACGCTTCATTTGTACCATTATCTCCCGCTGCACTTGCTCTTAGACTTCATTGTGAATTTTTTTCCTTCTAGTCTCTCTGTTGGTCCTACAAACGAGTCTCTAAATGAGACTGTCGCTCTAAGAGAGACTCTAACTCTTGCTGTCTTGACCTCATATACTCATTCTCGCGCCGTGCATCTTCTAAATCTTTAGTAAGATTATTAATTTGTGAAGCCGAAGAGGATGTGGAGGATGAACCAGAATACTTGAAAGCTCGTCCCAAACCTCTTGTCATAGTAGACTTAGGCTTGAGCACTTGCGTGAATATATGTTTATGTCACTCGGAGAGGATTCCCCAGAATCTGGCTGCATTTCCATCATTTTTTTCTGCAATATCAAAGAAAACACATAATAAGTAACGTATTAAAAGAAATATAAATAAAAAATAAATTATTCACATGTTACATAATTTATTTAACAAAAATAATAATGCTTACATAATTATTTGTAGTAGCAAGATCCATTCACTTACTATGCTCATTAGTGTGAACACCAGCATAGACATGAATGAGGAAAAAGTTTTCAGAATCATCACGTTTCTAACAAAGCGACATTAGCAATTTTAAAAAAATAACGCTAATACTTAAAATAAAAGAATATTAGAAAAATAAATGAATTCTATCATTTATTAATTACCATTTTATCAGCAAGACGGTGGAATGATTTTGAACCAGCACGATGGTGTACAGTCAAAGTGAATCTATTATGTGCATTCGTAGAACTTAAGTGCTACAAAATTAATTAAGAATGTTAATTATAATATATATGCATATAATATATAGCTCAAATATAAATGTAAATAATCATTAGATATAAATCTTAAATACCTGATAATCTGGAATTGCGAAAAGATCACAACACTTTCTCCATTCGTCCAACTTTATCTACTGGAAAGGGAACTGCGCAGTTTCTTCCAACGTCTCAAACTTCTTAAAGTGGTCATGACATCGTCCCTTATGACGTTGGAATAGTATAGCCATTAACCCATTCACAGTTCTCAAATCTTTGCTATGGCCAAAGTCGAGGTTGTATTCATCCTAGTAAATGAATTACGTCAAAAATATAATATACTAATTTACTATACAAAAAATGTATTCTTAACGTAAACTCACCACGACTCCAAATGTGCTCCTTAATCTCGAGAGGAACATCTCACCATGATCGCACATAAAATGGAGCATAAGCTCGAATTACTGTACCAATATAGGAGGAAAGCTCTGCTGCACTATCATCCACTCCTCCAGTGGAATTATCAGGAATGATAACCTTGAGTTTTACATTCTTTCGGCATTTCTCAAGAGAAATACTACGTGTATAACCACGACCTCGACGAGCAGATGCATCAACTATTAGATAATAATATAATTATAGTTACATAGTTATTGAGATAAAAATATTGATATATAATTAACTATCAACAATATTTTCTTACTGGTAGGTGTTGACTAGCTGTCGTTCTCTTGCGTTTGCACTTGATATTCAAGAGGGTAACACTCGGGTGGGGAGTCCTCAACAGGTTTGAGACTTGGACTTGGTGGAGGAGGAAAATTTCTTCATTATCATTTTGGCGACATCCTTAAAGCATTATTAATATGATAAAGAAAATTAATTAGAATAAATTATGAAAAGTTTAATATTCTATAGTCACCTATATGATTTCTATATTCATTACTTTTATTTTTCGTCTTCGGATGTATTTTTCATACTTGTTTCAGAATCTCTCTCAATAACATCTTCGTCGTCGTCATCAACCTCTTCTTCGTTCTCCTTATCCACTTCTCTTGGGATTCTTCTTATTCTTCTTCCTCCTTATCACTATTTTCCTTATCAAAATAGTTCCAAAATTCTAGCCCTCAATAATCACCCTCTCTCACTGTACTCTCTCTCTCTCTCTCACTCTAATCCTCTTTAACAATACTCTCTCACTCTAACAAAATTATCTCACTCTCACTCTTTCTCTCTCTCTCTCTCTAAGCCTCTCCAACAATTTTACTCTCTCTCACTCTAACCATTTCTCACTCGAATTGGCACCAATCACCCTCTCTCTCTCTCTCTCTCTCTCTCTCTCTCGCACGGGGAAAGCAGAAATGACTCTGCTTTCTCCCATGCGTGTTTTCATGTAAAAAATATTTCATTTGAATTAACGTTCGAACGCTTCATTTACACGTTCGGACGTTACTTTCAGCCACTCAAATATTCAACATTCACGTTGAACATTAAGCTTCAACGTTCAGATGCCCATGCTAATCACATAAGATGATAATCGAGCAGGAAAATTCCCGCTAACAATTTTCGTACGTTCGAACGTATATTATTTAACATTCAAACGATACAATTGGGCAAAAAATCTCCCATTTACATTTTTAAATATTCGAACGTAAAGAATAAACGTTAGAATGTGAATATAACTAGATTATTAATAGTTAGAAATAAAATTCCATCTAGTATATATATAATATATATATAGATATTATATAACAAATTCATAATTACTCTTATATATTATAGTATATATATAGTATATATATTATATATATAAGTACATACACTATATATATTCACTATGATAACATAATACTGTAAATAGAAACATAATATATAGTGATAGACATTTGACTATAATTAATAAAACTACAACAACCTATATATATATAGTATATATACTAGGTAGGAAGCAATGTGTTTTGCATGTTGCCTAGTTGAGTGAAACATTTTTTTTTAGAAAAATAATATTGTTTAAAAAAATGATTAATAAATAATTTAATGAATAAAACAAATAGTAAATTTTAGCAAATATAGAACGCCATCATTTATATCATAAGTTCTTTGATGTCTTGATTTAATTCAAGGGCAACTTCTTTTTAAAAAATTCATCAAGGATAAATTGACACGACATATTTTATATATGCGGGTGGGTGTTCAAGACATCAAAGAAATAAAAAACATGATAGCAAAATTGGAACAAATAAAATGGTCGAAATTTTACTGTAGATTCCTGGATCCTAACCAACGAGTTCTTCATAGCCAATTTGTGTATATTTTTGTGAAGACTACAGTGAAAAGAACCTGGAAAAAAAAAGCTGCAATCCTCAAACCAAGATCAAAACATGAAAAAAAAAAAAAAATACCTACAATCCTCAAACCAGCTTCAACAACATGAAAAAAATAGAAAGAGAGAGAGGTAGTGTAGTTTAGTAACAGAGAGAAAAATAGGGAGAGAAAGTTAGAGAAAGATATGGAAGATGGGAGGAGAGATAAAGTTTTATAAGAAAGTAGTGAGGGAAGGAGAGAAGAAAGCAAAACTGATGGTTAAAAGACAAATCGACAAATAGATAAATAGTAGTAGAAACGTAAGTAAGAGAATCATAGAGGACTGGAATGTAAAGCAAAAATCCCCTTTAAAAATACTGTTGATATGAGATAGCCTCTTTTATAATCCGGATTCCAACGAAAAGATATGAGATAGCCTCTCTGTATATGCCGTTTTGTGTTTTAGGTGGTTTAGGTGTAGGTTGTGTTAGTCGGTGTGGGTGGATATGTCAATTTGCTTGTGTCAGTTTCGCCTAGGTAAGTGCAACTGAAAAAAAAAAAAAAAAAAATTAATGACTTGTTCTTTTTCGTTGTAATCTCTCTATGTTTTTTCTTTTTTTAAAAAAAATTAATGATTTGATCATGCTTATCTTTTAATGTTGTATATTTTATTTTATTTTCTTCTCTTTTTTTTTTTTTTTGGCTCTTTTGGTTTATATGTCTGATACTTTCACATTTTTGGTCTAGGTAGACGTAATTTTTTTTATTAGTGTGTCTAAGTAAGTGTGCTTCTGTGTTTATCAATTTATTTGTTCGAGGCCTTTTATTTTTGTGTGTCATGATCACCAATTCTAACTTAAAAAAAATCATATATAGACACAGTCACATATGATAAACTTATCAATTTATCTGTCTGAGGCTTAAAAGGTGTGAAAGTAGTCAATCATGATCACCAACTCTAACTTAAAAAATATATATTTTACATTTTAGTTTGGTCAGGAGATGCAGTATCATTTGTGGGTGGCCGACTTTGTGTTATGTATTTGGTTCTCATATAATTGGATTTCTCTTTTTCCGGTTTCATGTATAGTGTAGTGATGAGATGGAATAGAAGAACGAAAAAGAAGATAAAGATGCTGGAAATCACTGACATAGGTAAAGTCATCCCCTTTTCCATAAATTAAATGATGTACTGACACGGACAAAAAATAATAAAGTAAAAGAACAAAAAGATACAACACACAAGACAAACACAAAAGCACATGAAAAACACTGTTCATTACTGTTCATGTGGGATAGCCTCGTATATAATAGAGACATATATTATATATAATACGCTATATATATACAATTAAACGAAGGTTACATAAAGTATTTCACAATATAATATACTATATGTATATTATAATATAATAATAGATATAGTATGTTATATGTTATAGTATACATTATAATATATAAAATATATTAATAAAATAATATATTATTAATATATTTTGGAAACGGTTGAACGATGGACATAGTACATTCGAACGTTATATTTCTTACGTTCCAACGTTTCATTCTACGTTGGAACATTACTAGGAATAGCGTTGGAACATTACAAGGAATAACGTTCCATTTATATTTATCACGTTCCAACGTTTCCTTACACGTTAGAACGTTACAAGGAATAACGTTTGAATGTTATACATACATAAGTCCAAAACAGAACGCCCAAACGTCATTTTCTCTGTTTTCCTCCTAACCTTGTTTGTACGCCACCACTCGTCCATCGCCGCCGCCACAACTGTCACTAAAAGGTAGGCATTTACATTTGAAGCATTACATATATTTTATACCTAGATTTATGGTGGGTTTTGATTAAAATCGAAACTCATGGTGGTCGGATTTTTAATTCGATTTTCCGACCACCATGGGTTACTATTAGTCAAAATGTCACGTAGAAAAGTTCATTGAAGTGTATACTTCATTTCTACGGTGGCATTTGGGCATTTAATAATCATGTATGATGATTTTGCGGCTTTCTATAATGGCTGAGCTTTCGAGAACATTACACCAAGACGTTTGAACGTACGACATTTCAATTTCTTAACCGTTGATATTCCACATCCGGACATTACAACATTTACATCCGATAGTATAAGTTAACGTTCGAATGTAATAATTTTAAATTTATTTATATATTCTACAATTTGGCATTTGAACATGTATTTATTACGTTTGAATGTAGAATAATTAAATTTATTATACGTTCTACGTTCAGACGTTTCGTTAAACGTTAGAATGAAATTTTTTACATGCGAATGTATATTGGTCTATGTTCGAAGGTTAATGCATAGTAGTTTAAAATTAGACAAAATATGCATCAATATTACTCATAATTTTTTTTCCTTTTCTATGTTCAAGATATGGCTCATCCTTTGCATATCAAGAAAGAAGGGAGGGAAGGAGCCACTCAGGACGTTGCTCGGATCAGGGCTCATATTGTTATGGTAGAGCGAGATGTCCTGATCAACGAGTTCGACGAGCTCAGATGGGAGCAGACGAACCTGGGAGATGTCTTCCTCAGTAGAGGCTGGGGAAATATCTGCATATTAAGGGGGAAGGTATACCCCTCTATGGTTCAGGAGTTCTATATAGGGATGGTCGGCATGCCTCAGGATGCATCCTCTCACACTGTGACTATACGCGGTGTGATATTTGAGATTTCACCCAATGTCATCGCCAACCACCTCGAGATTCGTAGAGGAGTTTAGACATCGACTAAGGCTGACTCTCTAGTCTTGCTACGCACATCTACGTCTGCTCACGACAGACTCGATGCAGATGTAGGCACTTCTGCATCATCTACTGGCCCATTTGATCCAACATCAGCCAGAGATGCAGACCAGTCAGAGGCCAAGGGTGTTGGCCTTTCGGCTATGGATGATGACCGAGACAAGGATTTTTACATCCTCACTAGGAGAGACCATATGCAGATCGAGAGGCTAAATGCCTTCCACCAAAACCATCTGCTACCATTATTCCGCATGTTGCATCTTATTATTGCAACAAACGTAGATTCTATGGCATATAAGACCACATTTAGTCGACTTCGGGCATAGTTTTTTATACGGGTGGCACGTGGAGATCTCATAGATTTGTCACAGCACATCTTTGATAGGATCCCTTACGAGGCAAGTATCGTCTCCATTGACAACCTCCCATACGGTGTCCTGATCAGCCGGCTATTACTTGTTCGGGGACTACCAATCCAGCCAGAAGAGTGGGTCAAAGATTAGATGAGTGCCCTCGACATGACCACTCATTGACGTAGCATTGGACAGGCGAAGGGACATTAGCCACCCCTGTAGAGGATCTAGTTCCTCCAACGCAGCCCCAGCCCGATGTGGGGAGTAGTGGTCAGCAGAAGACGAGTACATCTGCGGGAGATGTGCAGCCTGCTTGGGTTGATGCAGTGATCTCACAATTAACTGCGCATATTGATCGTAAGATCGATGAATGGCTCGGGCCTTTAGAGGCGTTTGTCGCTTAGATAGCCCACCATGTAGGTATTCTCAATGACAAGGTTGATACATTGACTGAGGAGATACGGGCTACAAATTTCCTGGACGACGCTATCATCTGATTGTTGTTTATGTCCTTCTATCATATTTTGTATTTTGCTTTTAATATTTGTAAGGAACAATATTATTTAACATATCTACGATTTTTTAATTACAATTCTTAATCTTCTTTAATGTTATATTTTCCAACTTCAATACTAAATCACTACACTTCAAATATACAAAAACATAAATATATATTTATATTTTACAAATTGTGTATATATAAATATATACAAGTCAATTTTTTAGACTTGTATACAAATTTTGCACTATAAAAATCACATAAATTTTAAATTAGAGTCATATTTAATTTAAATTTACAATTAACATTCGAATGTTAATTACTAAAGTTCGAACGTTCACGCCAAAAAATTTCACCTTCGCACATAAGTAGCCATATGTTTGAATGTATATGTGACGTTCGAACGTAATTTTTACATTCGTTGGAAAGTAAGAAAAAACTCATCCGTCTTTAGTGATGGTTTCCATAAACTGTTACAGAAAATGCTTTTTAGTAACGGTTTGGTGACTGTCACAAATTCTCAACCATCACTAAAAGGCAATTATGTTGTAGTGTACACTCCTTTTAAAAAAAGTAAGTAAATATGGAACACACATAAAAAAGAATGTATGATGTTTACGCAATCTATAACTGTAAATATAATTTCTCATTTTAGACACATAGAGTTAAAGTTAAGTTTTTATTTTAGGGATTGATGGATTTTTTTTTTTTGAAGGGTAGGGATTGGATGGATTAATTAAGCTCCATGCATGCGTTACAAAATGGGCAAGACATGAAGGTGTGATAAATCAAATATGGAAAATGAATAAACAAGTTAGGCTTAGAATTTAGGAATATATAGAAGCATATGCTAATTTTGCGTGCATTCAGGACTAACTTTAAAAATTAAAAGCAAGGTTTCGTATGATTTTGTGTTGTATGATCTGTTGGCGCAATTAATTAATTAATAATTTTGAGGTCAAACCAAAAACTCTCTCTCTCTCTCTCTCTCTCTTATCTAGCTTGTCCTGTACTCCTGTGCAAAAAATTAGTACATATCTAAATAAAGTTTTGCTATATATAGTCATTTTTATGTATTTTATACGCACTCTATTGATATGATTAGCTAAGTAGTTATTTTATATTAAAATAAAAAATGACGCAACCAATTACATTAGAGGAGTACCAAAAAATGACTGCACATGATAAAATGTTTTTATCTAGATATGCTGGTCAATGTTTAACTCTTTATAGATACCTTATCTATTATTAAAAATAGTTATTAAACTATCAAGTCAGTGTTAATAACACGCCATCCACATCATGATAAAATTTAAAATTTAAAATTTATATTTAAAATTAAATTATGTCGCTTAAATACTTTAAGTCTGCTAATCTATATACACCGACTTGAGAATAACATTTCTCTATTAGTAATTATGATAATTTATAGGGATAACAAGTGATCTGCCTACTCTTTTCACCAGCACTAGAGGAGGCAGAAATGGTTCGATGTTTATTGCGGCTTTAGATGAGGATGTGAATGCGACATTTGTTTTACTTTTTATTATTTATTAAACATTTTAACTTTTTTAGCTTTCTAAATCTTAAGATGCACAATTACTTAATAATGATATTTGATAATATATGAATCAATGGTATTGATAAAATATCAATGCATGGAGGTAATATGATTTTCTTGAAGAAAAAAATTGGGATAAGATTCCATCCGGTCCCCTTTCATTTTTCCCATTCACTTCGAAAGAAAACAAAGCTACCTAGTGTTTTTTTTTTTTTTTTTCATTTTTCTGCGTCTGTTGTTCGATATTGTCATCACAAGCTAGCTCTCATGGTAGTCGTGTCATGTCATTGCAAGTGATTTTCCTTCACTAGCACATAATCTCTCTCTCTCTCTCTCTCTCTCTCACACACACACACACACACACACACTGGGCTATGAAAAATGATCAATGGATTTTTGATGATTAATATTGATACGAGTTTTTTCCATCTGGTTTCATGTTTGATATGGACGTATTTGACAAAACAATTGATTGGTTTGTGTTGATGCAAATTTCAGTGGTACCTGCAACGCTTCCTCAGTCACTTGCAATTAGAGAAAAAACTTGGGGTGATCCCAATGGGAGATGCCTCCAATGATTAAGTTAGAGAGTAGTTATGTTCTTTTAATCCAGTGAATTCTCGTCATAGTGCATATTTGGGAGTTTAAAGATCAAGGTGCCTCACATGGTACAATTCTCCTCATGAGTATGATTTTGTAGTTGATAGTGTCCTTCCAAGGAGGCTATCTCAACATGACTTATTTTATCTGCGTGAATCCCGGCCCTGACAAAATAGATTTTGTTAGTTGATGAGAAATATAGGCTTCTTGCCTTATCCTATGGTCCTAAATGATGTGTTTCTTAAATAATGCGTTTCATTTAGTTTTAGCCTTTTCTCGCCTTGTATCACTTGGGCTTATCATGATTGTATCATTGGTCACCCATCAACCTTTCTTTGCCCACCGCATGTGTTTGTACTCAATAGTTATCTCGCAAATTCTCGCCACATGTGTGCTGGTGGAAATTCTCCTTATTGAATTCACCATATGCCTTCCTACACACGCTTCCTTTTCCTTGTGTGTGTTTCTGATTTTCCTAACGCTCTGTCACTTGTCCAACGATTTGTCTAACACCTTTTCCATTTGTCATCTTGTGTAGTACGAAATTCAGGATTCTATTTAGCATCCCTTCCCTCTCTCTAAGATGTGGCGTTTCCTACTTGGGTCCAGCCTCTCCACTTCTTGTTACTCCGCCTCCCCATAATTGTCATCCTTCTTCTTCTTTTCTCTTTCACTTCGCCATCTTTCTTTCATCTGCCATTTTTTTTGTGCTTGGAAATACTCTTTTGCAATTTCTTCTACCCGTCTTTATATCCCAATTACTCTACATTCTTCATGGCTCCCAAAAACCCTACCAGAAAGGCCTCTTGTCTTTCTCACTGGCATTGGTCTTCAGATGGTACTCATGGGAACTCTTCTAGGCACAATTCTAGAACTGCCTCTAGGGTTGCCTTTTTCCATCTTGTTACCTTTGAATGGAGTCGCTGGACCACGACTACAACTCAGGTGGAGTTAGACTCCATGAAGGGTGGTTTGGGGTTCCAAACCTTGTAAGGTTGATTCTTTCCAACTCTCACAGCGACACAATCAACTTTGAATGGGTCGCTGAGCATGTTGGGTTTTACATCAGAATGTTCTCGATGGGGCCAAGACTTCATTTCTACCGCCTCATCATGTCATTTAGGATTTTTTGGGTATGGCTCCAGTCTATGCAGCACTTGAAGAATCTTTTTGTCTTGTTATGTGGTGTGGAGGCAAACCCATGAATTGGTTGGGGTTGAGAACCCAGACTTGACTATCCATGAGTTTCTTCATGTTTACAGTATGAGAAGACACGATTGGAACCAATATAGTTCATGTTTGCATACTGGTTATCAATTTATCCATTTGGAGTCTCAACACTCTCATGTTGAAACTTGGGACCGAAAATCTTTCTTTGTGTTCAAAGATGGTTAGGAGTTTCCTGTTGGTGAGGCTTCCTGTCATGATTTTTTGATCAGGTTTACCTAGGGTTTAGTCTTTTACAATTGTTGCTTCGATGTGGTCCCCACTAGGGGGAGTTGTCATGCTTAAATGATGTCTATGCATTGGTAAAAGAGAACCTAGACTCCGCCAACTTTGAGGAGGCTCTAATCTAGGAGAATGCCATCGTTTCTTGGTCATGTTGGATAGATCACGCATTGTGGGCCACAACATTCCAGGTTTTGCGGGGCCTGGGCTTGCTCGCCAGTGCAAGAGGGCTTCCCTTGCTCCTTTGGAGCCCAAGTGAAAAAGGCTATGTATCAAGGATGTAGGACAGAGCGGTGTACCACATGCTCATCGTTGTTTCGCTCATCTTGATGGTACTACAAGATGTTCCTCGCCTTACTCCATTGCCCTTGTCCCTGAAGGCAGAAGGGAGACTCGCCAACTGCCTCCTCCCCTATATGTTGATCGCCTTGCGGAAGTGATTGGGTAAGGCGCCTAAGACTTTTATTCGTTCAGGGATCCAAGTTTTTTTACACTCAACCCGTAACACGTTTCTCAACTCCCTTCTAGATTCTCTATTCAAAAGATTGTTGCCATCATTCTCCTCATCTATGACTTCCAAGGATTTCATCGAGTCAATAGGAGTGGATGAGAATGGGACGCTTCTGATGTTCCCTAGGGGGGTGTGGCCAAGGATTTTAAGGCATGCACACATTCAACTGGGTCTAAGGGAAGTGGTGCAACCCCAATGGAGGAAATTCCATCGAATGCCAATGCCCGCATAGGAGGGGAGGTGATGCTGCAGAAGAAGTGTCACCTGTTGCCATTGCCAGCGTGAAAGAGAAGGTAACGCTAGCGGCTGAGATCTCATCTGACTCCTATACTGACAAGTGCGGCACCTCGATTGCTGATAAGGGTGATACGCTTCAACTGACCTGGCGAGTGAAGGCGTTTGGCTGCCAAATGCAATTTCCCCCATCTCGCTCCTTCACCACTGAGGAGTTTGCCTTGCCTCATTGTGTCTTCTCCAAAAGAATGTTATGAACCCAATTAAGACGACGTCGTTCCTGGAGATCTGCATGGTGCCGTTTAGTATTAATGTTAGTGAAGTGTGCGTTTAACAATTGTAGTATGTAGAGAAAAGCAGCCTTACCCACGTGTCAAGTAGTCTGGTTATATAGAAGTAGTGGAGTTTGTTAGAGAGTTTGTTATTTTGCTTTATAATTTCATATAAAGGGAAGGGAAGGGATGGAAGGGGGGACATGCTAGAATTATCTTGTATTTGGAAACTATTTGGAGGAAGGGCTGCCTCGAACTAGCCCAGCGTGACAACGCTTTCATCTCCATCTTTTCTGTTCATCTTCTCTATTCTACTATCACATTTTGTCAAGCACCTTGCATGCATTCTGCATTTCCAACGCAGCAGCCTACTTTCAAGTCTACCACCATTTCCACCACTTTTCCCTTGATATAAACAGCAAACCACAACCAGGTTCATTACAATTGGTATCTAGAGCCACCGATTCTTCCATGGACGGAATAACCTTCAACAATCAGCAAGTAAATTTGCTGCCACTGATGGAAAAAGCTCTTGAAAAAATGTTGCACGTCACAGAGTTACTTGATCGAATGCATGCAAATTACAAGGTTTTCAAGCAACAAGTCAAGGAATCCTTTTTGGTCTGGGAAGACCAAGCTGCTGAGGAGGGAGTAGAAAAGGTAGCTATGGATTCAACCAAAGAAATACAAAACCCAGTATTGCATATGGCAAATGAATCGACAGATGAGGATGAATTTGTAGAGGAAGGAAAAAAGACGGCAGACGAACTGGAGAAACTAATAGATTCAATTGCTCAAAAAAACTTCGAGCACAATCAGCCATCGATACATTCCCATACGACGACGGCGACGGCGCCACCACCACCTGTCTCAGCCATTCACTTTCGTCATTTTCTCTTATCAGCATTTTGTAAGTGTGGCTATGCATACGCTGAATGGCATGGTGTTCGACTTTGAGAAGGAGACAAACTTGAGAGGTGAGAAATTTCTCGCTCACTATCGGTTTGATGTTTTAGCCCTAAAAATTTTGTTTAGGCCTTTTGATAGAAGAAGAAAAAAAATAATGATGGAGGAAGCTCCTTCTCATTCTCTGCTTGGGACCAATTCAGAGCTCGATGCTCAATTGATGCTCAAGGGCGGTGACTCTACCTCTCTCAATTCGATCTATATGAATCCAGGGGAGGTTTTCAGTGATGTCGTTGGAAGTCCATATTACGTTGCCCTTGAAATTTTGTGCAAGCATTATGATCCAGAAGCATATGTTTGGAGTGATGGAGTGATCATTTACATTCTTGTAAGTGGCGTGCCTCCATTTTGGGCCGAAACGGAGAAAGAATTATTTGAAGAAGTTTTGCATGGTGATCTTAACTTCTATCAGATCCTTGGCCTAATATCTCTGAGAGTGCTAAAGCTTTAGTTAGAAAGATGCTCGTCAGAGACCCAAGAAAGAGGATAACCGCGCATGAAGTTTTGTGCCACCCTTGGATTCAGGTTGATGGGGTGGCTCCAGACAAGCCTCTTGATTTTGCAGTCTTGAGTCACTTAAAACAGTTTTTTACAATCAACAAGCTTAAGAAGACGGCTCTTAGAGTTATTGCACAACACCTCTTTGAAGAAGAAATTGCTGCGTTAAACAAAATGTTTAAGGTGATAGACGCTGACAATAGTGGTCAAATTACTTTTGAAGAACTCAAACATGGATTGGAAGGATTTGGTGCCAATCTGAATGAATATGAAATATATGATCCATGCACACTGCAGTATGTTCAAAATTACACTCTATACCCTATACTTCTATACCTTTCAATATTCTTATCTTGGAGTTTGGGTGACAATTGTGCTATTACTATTAACCTTGAGGACAATGTTCTCTTAAGGGGGAGAGGAGTTCCTGTAGGTAAAGTTTTATGCATAAGCCACGGGGATGCTGGAGAAGAACTACTGGAATGTGAATTCTCTGTACAATCACAATTTTGCTGCCGTTATACCCGGAGATTCAGTGGCAGGAATTGTGGTGGCTAATGGTATCCTAAATTTCTTGAACATTTATAACATGCTTTTGATTGTCAAGCTTGTTTTGACTTGGTTTCCAAACACTCCTCCTGCCATTGTTAGTCCCCTCAGCACTTTATGTGACCCTTACTTGAACATATTCCGTGGAATTATCCCACCACTTGGAGGAACTCTTGATTTTTCTCCCATACTAGCATTTTCGGTTCTAAATGCCTCTACCAACACTATTGCTACGCTCCCTGCAGAACTTCCAGCTGCGAGTGTAACAACCTACTAGAAATTCAAATGTAGAATTTATATTGGTTTTAGGAACCTCGTGGAAATTCCATAAGTTTTCACAAATCGACCAGTTGCATAGGTCTTAGTCTGTCAACATAGTCATGTTATCACTCACTATGGTGCCAGAAGTGCGATTCTAATTATTTGAGATAGTTATAAGTGTTAGAATGCGTTATGGTCTACGCCATTAGACTCAGTTGATTATTTATGATTTTATGGCGCAATAAGTCCATTTTCATATTTTCGGACGAAACGCCTGTTCGAAACTATGAAATTATTTTTAGGGGTACTTCGGGGTTAAATTTTAGTAAACAATTTTTATTATAGGTTAATATGAAGATTTATGATTTTTTTTGTAGTAAGTTTATGATTCACTTTTCTGGAATGAATAGTAACCTCGATAAGGGCATCGATTGCAGTATTTCAAAATCACAGTGTGGAATGTTCAAATTAGATTAGAGAAGTTTTATTTGTACACTTGGTAAGATCTTAGCCATACTTAGTGAGTAGTATTAGACACTTGGCACCATGAGGAACGTTTGATGGATTTGAAAGAATCAAGGTATGAAATCATACCACCTAAGCAAAAACCCTTTTTCCATCCGACCAATCAAATTGTGCCAAACTAAAGAGGATTTCCACCCTAATTAGAATCCAATTGTGAACCCAAAAGCAGGATTGAAAACGAAATTCTAAACGGTTTTATCCAAACCATAAAGTTGACCTCTAAAACCTAAACGAATCAGTTTCTAGCATTGTGTTTAATCGCTTGATTAAATTACTTCTACATGCTATTAATCCTTCAAATTTATGTTAGAATATCATTATCCAATCTTGTTAACCTTGAAAAATTGATTGCGCCAAGTGATATTGGTTTTGGGTTTGATAGCAATCCAAACTCTCTTAAAATCCCAAAATGTAGGCTCATTCGGTTTAGGCCCATTAAGGCCCACGAATTTGGTCTCATTAGCATTGCTTCTTGGCTAAGTTTGCACCCCTACTTGGTTGACTAGATGTTCCAAAAGATATTTTAAAAGGTTTTGAAGAAAAATATCTAAAGGGCCACCTCACTCTTTTACTCTCACACTCCATCTTGAGATCTTGAGCTGATTTTTTTGGGGGAGAAAGGGCCAACACTCAAACTCTCTTTCAGTCTTATCACTTTCCGTAACCTGTGTAAGAGTCTCTCCAATCCACTTTCCATAAAAAGCAACTCTCCTTTACACTTTGCTTTGACAAAACACAAAATACTCTCTTGGGCAGTTTTTCTGGTCTCTATTGAACGCCTTATGCAAAGATTTTGTAAGTGTTTTCTCACAAATTTTCCTTCATAAAATTTGTTTCTTTTCAATTCTAGTTTACGTGGATATCTTATTTGTTCCATTTGGATATTATTTGATCGATCAAAAGTTATTCAAACCCTAGAAAGGTTAATATGGGCGATAAACTGGAGAGTGTGTTGTAGTTTGGAGTTTTTGACCAAACTAATGGATAAATCTTGGTCCGAAATGTTTATGGAGTACTGTTAACATGTGTATATGATTATTTTTTGAGGATTTGTTGCATGATTAAAAGTTTTGGTGAAATATTTTCTTAGATCTAGAAACCTAGAAACTAGAAGAGGAAAAACAGTTTCTATTT
The DNA here is from genome assembly GCA_003123785.1 of Pterocarya stenoptera. Classification (NCBI taxonomy): domain Eukaryota; kingdom Viridiplantae; phylum Streptophyta; class Magnoliopsida; order Fagales; family Juglandaceae; genus Pterocarya; species Pterocarya stenoptera. The sequence continues at coordinate 95,481 of QEOT01001730.1, read as the reverse complement.
TGAGAAAGTTTAAATCTTTTATGGTTTAATCCTAATCCAATGGCTTTGATATTTTTATTTGAGGATGCTAAATCTCTTATATACATGTTAGAATGTTGTTTTGACTATATTTGATATTAATTATGAAGATATGAAATTTTATGCTAGGAGATATTCGGTTAAGTCAAAGTGATGATGTTCTTGGCTAAATTTATATTTTGGTTATTTTTAACCATGTGATCTTGATTTTGAAGTTTGAATTTGTTTTAGGACACCTTTTTAAACCATGTAATATTTTTATTTATAGATCACATCTTTATATGTCATGGATCAAGAGGTTGATCAAAACAAGTTAGAAACAAAAATCAAAGGAATAACCTATGTAAAATTTTGGCCCTATAAAGTTTTAATGGTTATATTTAGTTTTAAATTTTTTTGAATTGATATTTGAACTTAGGATAAAATTTACATGAGGTATGTAAATTTTAATAATTTTTGGAGTTAGGATGTAAAAAACTTAACTTAGGGATAAAATGGTCATTTTCTCACATGTAGAGGGTAAAAATAGTAATTTACTCTAAGTTAATATTTTTTTTATATTTCTAATTGTTAGTGAATAGTTCTAAATTTTAAAAATTACTATTTTCAGTTCCTTGTGATCGTGTTTGAGTTGTCTATAAAAGCAAAGACCGAGATAAGTTAACTTTTAACTTACTAGTAGTTTAATGTATATGAGTGATAAGTAAAGGAACTACAGTGTATGTATGTATGTTATAACATGTGTCATGCCAAGTCATTATATATTTATCTATTACACAGAATTTATTCTGTCACAAGTTATTCATCTGTTGTACAAGATATTCTGTCATGTATTTTTATACATTGCTAGTTTTCTATTTCAAGTAAGTCATAGATTTTGAGTTACATTCAAGTCATGTCGTATCACGTCAGGGCTTCTGTCCTTTTGTGCTACAATCATGTTTCGTCTCGAATGCAGTGTGTATTTCGAGAATAGTCATGTCAATCATGACCCTAAGTGCTAGGATGTGGTAATATCCTAGTGAAACTCTTTTGTTCAGACTGGAGTGTTTAATAAGGTGTAAAATTTCTTGAGTTAACGAAATACAGTCAACGGGTAGCGACCGGAGCCTAACTAGCTGGTCACTGGAGCGCGCCAGGCCCTAATGCCAATGGTGCCACATTTCAGCTGGTGCAGATACCAGACAGATTTCAATTCTTNCTTTGTTCAGACTGGAGTGTTTAATAAGGTGTAAAATTTCTTGAGTTAACGAAATACAGTCAACGGGGTAGCGACCGGAGCCTAACTAGCTGGTCACTGGAGCGCGCCAGGCCCTAATGCCAATGGTGCCACATTTCAGCTGGTGCAGATACCAGACAGATTTCAATTCTTGTAGAGGTCTATCATGAGTATGGCACAAGAGGTATGGAGACCACATAGAATGTGGCACATACGGTTGGTGCAGATACCAGCCATAACGTACTCACAGCTAGTGCATATACCTGTGATGTGATGTGGCAATCGGTAGGGACATGACTCTAGGGAACCCATGTAGTATCCAAAAAAATAAGTTTAAGCAGATAAAGAAAATGATTTCATGTGAAGTCAAGTTTTAGATCAAGTTCTTGTCAAGTCAAGTCTTAGTTTAAGTCCAGTTTAGTTTAAGCAAGTCAAGTTCAGTTCACGCTTTAGTTTAAGTTATGTCAATTGTTATGTTATGTTGTATGTCAAGTTGTGCTATGATTACTTAAGATTTTAATTATGCATTCATGCTTTTACTGCCATGCATGCATCATTAACTTGTGTGAAGGTTTTCTTTTAACTTACTGAGATTTGTAATCAAATCTCACTGTGGTANGACTCTAGGGAACCCATGTAGTATCCAAAAAAATAAGTTTAAGCAGATAAAGAAAATGATTTCATGTGAAGTCAAGTTTTAGATCAAGTTCTTGTCAAGTCAAGTCTTAGTTTAAGTCCAGTTTAGTTTAAGCAAGTCAAGTTCAGTTCACGCTTTAGTTTAAGTTATGTCAATTGTTATGTTATGTTGTATGTCAAGTTGTGCTATGATTACTTATGATTTTAATTATGCATTCATGCTTTTACTGCCATGCATGCATCATTAACTTGTGTGAAGGTTTTCTTTTAACTTACTGAGATTTGTAATCAAATCTCACTGTGGTAGTCCCACTACCATTCCCACCCGAATGGTAGATCTTGTCATAGGATCTGAAGAAGAACCGGAATTCGATCAACTGGACACGGTCAACTGAGCAATGGAATGACGTCATTTTTAATATAGTAGTTAACTTAAATTACTACCTGTTCTATGGAGTTGCATCTCCAATAATCTTTTGATCATAGCCATTTTGGACTAGCGTTATGATCTTAGCTATTTAGTATGTCTGTTTGTATTAAATATGTTTGAAGTATTTGGGATACTTTCAGTTTGGTACATAGTCTTGCTAAAGGAAAAAATTATCTGTTGCGAATATTGCATAATGCTAGATGCATGTTAGGAACATTGCATCTTATATGTCATGAACGGGGGCATGTAACCTTATGTTGCATGTCTTGACGCTTCAAATGTCCATCCGATCCCAAGCAAAAATTTTGGGACGTCACAACGAGAACACCTGAGCAGGCTCAGGCACCAATTCCCACTATGGACTCACTGCATTTTTTTTATTTCGGATGGTGAGGCTATTGATGATAGTGGCTCAAATTTACCAGGTGAGGAAGTGAATAACAGGGAGTTTTGGATGGACTTGCCTTGTGATGATGGGAGAGAGAGGGTCAAACATGGAAACTTGGAAATTGCAAAACGTTATGTTCGCATGAAGACGGCTTTTGATGCTACTTTTATTGACATGAAACGTGGATTTTCTCTCCCTTCGATGGGCCTGCTGTACTAAAAGTGGGATTAGCAAATATTGCTCTTAGCAAGATTGGGAAGCAATCCTATTCCTTCCTAGTACTCTTGTTCTTTTGGGAGCTTCTTAGTGCAACCCTGGCATTAGAAAATGAAGTGGGTGTTGTATTTGCAAGCCATGGTTGAAATAAAAGTTGTTGCAGTAGTGTCAAGAACACCACTCAAAGTTTACTGTTGAAAATGGAGAGAGAGAACAAATAATGGGTTATAACATGTTTCTCTAAGGCTTTAGAAGATTCACATGCCAGCTTATTCATGAAACTATCAATGCTCTAAACCTTGAGGACAAGGTTTTTTTTCAGGGGAGGGAATTGTTATGAACCCAATTAAGACGACGTCGTTCCTGGAGATCTTGATAGGGACCCCGGTCGAGTCCCTAATCACTATGTCCTCCTCGGCTTCAAGCTCCTTTGATTGACCGACTCCAAGTTCTTCACTTGCTTGGTCCACGCCCAAGATTGGCTAGGGTGGCAATGTGGGCACGGTGAGGTTAGTGTTTGGGCTAATGGGAAGTGTATGGAAGGTGGTGAAAGTGGCCAAGTGTTGGAGCCACAATGGTGCAAGGGGTTCGGCCCTAGGGTGAGCTAGGGTTGGCGCCACTTGGGTTAGGGTTGGTCTTGGATGAGATGAGGTGGCCAGCTAGGGTTTGTGAGATGGGATGATTAGGGTTTGTAGTTAGGGCAAAAGTGAGGGGCGGCCAAGGCTTGGCCGAATGGGCAAGTGAGGGTTTTTAGGAAAGTTTCCTAAAAACTTGGGATGTGTCTAGGATTAGGTTGATGGCCGGCCAAGAGGGTTTGATTGGGTCAACTAGGGTTTCTAATATGGAAACCCTACTATGGTAAGTGGAGTGGGCGGCTAGACTAGTTCAAATAAGGCTAAGGTGGCCGAATTTGACTTGGTCTATTATGGAAGGTGTATCTCGGCTATTGATGGAAAGGATTGGATGAAGGGTATTCTTGGGAAGTGATGGCCGAATATGGTAAGTAGGGCAACAAGGTGTGGTCGAGTATGTGGGGGAAAAGAAGATCAAATGGACTATGGGAATCACTTGTTGGCCGAATTACTCAAGAACACACAAGAACAATGTATGAACAATGAACACAAATATCAAGATCAATAGAGAACAAATGGAAGACAAGAGATGGAATGGAAAATACTCATAAGATTGATAACTTGAATCACACTTATTCACGAATTGCAAAGTGTGATTCTCTCCTTAGGGATTCACGAATTGCACCCCAAAGAGCCCAAGTGCTAGGCACCGAATATGATCTCAAGAACAAATGGTCCACAAAGGAATAATGTCAAAAGATGTGAAAGAAATGACTAAGGGTCCTATTTATAGGTTACAACTTGGAAACCCCCAAAAGGCCCCTTTGCAATAAAGAAATAGAATAAATAAAATAAATAGATAAAATAAACAAGGATAGTTGCATGGACCACATGGCCGTGGCATGCATGAGCCATGGTGTGGCTAGGATGGTGCATGGTGGTCCTTGGTCTGGTCCATGGCTAAGTGGCTCGGCATGGCTTGCCGTGGTGCATGGCATGGTGCCATGCATGGGCCGGCTGGTGGGTATGGCATGGTGCCATGTTCGGCTTGCTGAAGGTGGCTAGCCATGTGAGCCTGCTGCAAGGCATGGGCTGGAGCCATGCGCTGGATGGCATGCATGGTGGGCATGCCACTAACCTGCTTTGCATGGCACGGGCTGGAGCCATGCGCTGGATGGCATGCCTGGTGGGCATGCCACTAGCCTGCTCCGCATGGTACGGGCTGGAGCCGTGCGCTGGATGGCATGCCTGGAAGGCATGCCACTAACCTTGCTGGCGTGCGGCAGGAGGGCCACGCGGCTGTGGGCATGGCTGACTGCATGTGCTGCAGGGCGCACGCATGGGCGTGCGCTGGCTGGGTGTGCGCCTGGTGGGCATGCGCGTGGCTGGGTGCATGGCCATGCAGCCAAGATGGGGGCGCAGGGCCACGCGGGCTGCAGGGGCGTGCGGGGCCATGCGGCCAGAGGGAGCGTGTGGGGCCATGCGGCCTGCAGGGGCGTGCTGGGCCATGCGGCCTGCGTGCCTGCCGAAGGCCATGCGGCCTGCGTACCTGCCGAAGGCCATGCGGCCTGCGTGCCTGCGCAAGGCCACGCGGCCTGCTCGCATGCGCAGGGCCATGTGGCGCAGGGGCATGCGCATGCCTGGCCGTGTGCTGGCCTTCTCCAAGCCACTAACCTCGCTGGGATCGAGGCGTGGCGTGCACACGGCTTGCATGCTGGGCGCCCCGTGCGTGTCAAGGCACGGGCCAAGGCATGCATGTGGCCGGTCCATGAGCATACTGGGCGCCCCGCGTGTTACAAGACATGGGCCAAGGCATGCTCGTGGCATGATCAAGGGACATGTCCTGGACATGGCTAGGACATGTGCCGTGGTTCTAGAGGCCGTCTTACGAGGGGTTTTAACAGATCTGCATGGTGTCGTTTAGTATTAATGTTAGTGAAGTGTGCGTTTAACAATTGTAGTATGCAGAGAAGAGTAGCCTTACCCACGTGTCAAGTAGTCTGGCTATATAGAAGTAGTGGAGTCTGTTAGAGAGTTTGTTCTTTTGCTTTATAATTTCATATAAAGGTAAGGGAAGCGATGGAAGGGGGGACATGCAGGAATTATCTTGTATTTGGAAACTATTTAGGGGAAGGGCTGCCTCGAACTAGCCCAGCGTGACAACGCTTTCATCTCCATCTTTTCTGTTCATCTTTTCTATTCTACTGTCACATTTTGTCAAGCACCTTGCATGCATTCTGCATTTCCAACGCAGCAGCCTACTTTCGAGTCTACCACCATTTCCACCACTTTTCTCTTGATATAAACAGCAAACCACAACCAGGTTCATTACAAAGAACTTCCTTTGAAAGAGATATCGTCAGATCCGATGCACTTTGTGGGCTGAGAGTACCATGTGGTCGTGGGTCCGAATCTCATAGATGGCACGTTGATAGTGTCCTTCCAACGAGGATGTCTCAACAAGACTTACCTTATCGGCGTGAATCCCAAACAAGATAGACTTTGTTCGTTGAGGTTTTTTGATGGTTACGATGAGTCCTTGCCTCATCCTATGGTCCCAAACGATGTGTTTCATTTAGTTTTAGCCTTTCCTCGCCTTGTATCACATGGACTTCTCGTGATTGTATCATTGGTCACCCATCCTCTCCCACTGCGTGTATTTATGCCCAACAGATTGTTTATTTTAGATTCTTCCAAACCAACCAAATTCAAAGAGGTAGGGATGAACATCAACCATTGAGAACCACTCAACTGGCACGGTCTGACCAACACACCACTGCTAGCTCAGAGTTTTGACCTTCTCACAAAATCCTCATTTTCATTTTCCCTAACGAACTGATCAGCTACGTAGTTCTCTAGCATGCATATATATCCTTTGCAAGAGGTGTCAATACAAGCTCTGCCGGCACAAAAGTAATTTGAATGAACACATACATAGTTATAAGTAACACGATCTATGTATGGGGTCAACTAGGTTTAGTAGAAAAACCATAACCAGTGCAGGACATGTATACGTGTTGCACAGCCATGAGGCCACGTGTACGTGTATAGCACAACCCATATGCATGCATGGGTCTCACGATCATTCCATAAATGTGTTTTCACAACAACAATATTATGCTATAAGCATAATAGCTTCATTTCAGAGAGTCGAGTCAAATGATTCAATATGGAAAATATTGCTCCACAATGTTCATAATTTCTACTATATATTTCCTTCATTTTTTTTTTTAATTGAAATTGATTAACTCGAACACATGCAACCAGGGACGAAGACAAGATTATAACTTTGGAGATTTTATAATATCCAGTGAATATTTTAATTTTTAATATTACTTTTATAATTTATTTTTTTTATAAATCAGGTAATTTACTTCAGGCTATCTATTTTACTTTTTTACTGTTTTTATTTTTTTTTTTAAAATAAATTTCTTGGCCTGCCATATAAAATAGATTTTATTTTTTAAATGTTGATGATGTAATTTTGTGACAAAAATTCTATGAATGCCACTTCATGAAATAGATAAGCTAGACAGTATGAAACATAAAGTGTTTTGATAATTTCACTTGTTAATTTGACTTTTCTCTAAAAACATAATGACCAATATATATTTCATATTTTGTAATAAGTGGATACTGTTAAATTTTTTGTTCATATAAATCAATGGAGATTTGCATGAGAGTTACTTTGAAATATTTGGAACTTGTCAAATTCTCAAAATACCCTTAACATAGAAGTTGTGTGACCAAAATACCCTTAAAATTTCAAAGCTTTCAAATTTTGGAATAGAAAATAGCATGCAATTCTAACTTGAGGTAGGATGGATACAAGTACTATAATTATAATGAAAAGCTTATAAAATAAAGCTTCATAATTAACAAAAGGGTTGACAAGGTTAAGCAAATTTGGCCTGATTTAATGAGCCTATCCAAGATAAATCACTTAAGTATGATTAAACATATAAGAATATTAGAAGCGGCCAAACCATTCTTTAGTCAAAATTTGATTAAGAAATTTATTTTTTCTAATTTAGCTATCCATTTTTTAATAACACTAAATAATAAACTCTATAAATTTATCACTATTTTATTAAAATATTAATTTTGACCTTTTTATTTATTTTAATTCTAATAATAATTAGAATATTTCTTCATTATTAAAAAAATATACATGATGAAATTTATTTTAACAATTTTATTCACTTTCAAATCAATTTTCTCTTGAAAATCAAGAGGTCTCACATTTTCCTGCTAATTCCAAATTTCCAGAAAAGTATACACAATTAGCATAAACCAACAAGTGGGTCCGGTACAATCAAATCCACATTACACATGTAAAGACCAGAACTACCTCTAAAACCACGTACTGGAAACGGGCAATGCCGCAATGATTGCAAATAAAAAGTAAAGCAAAAGAGCCCCACCCTACAGACTAGCAGAAGGGAACACAGAAAAAAATATAGAAAAACATTATTTTACCCTCTCAATTGACCACCCAAGTTGATCGGATAAATTTTTTTTTATTTAATAATTAAGAAAGTAATTTTAAGTATATTAAAAGTAAGTTTGGATGTTGAAGTGAGTTGAGTTAAATTGAGTTGAGATGATAAAATATTGTTAGAATATTATTTTTTAATATTAAAGTTGTTTTGAAATTTAAAAAAGTTGAATTGTTTATTATATTTTGTATTGAGATTTGAAAAAGATGTAATGATGAGTTGAGATGAGTTGGGATGAGTTGTACATCCAAACGAAGAAATCTTTAAATATATTAAAAAAATATAAAAAATAAGAAAAAAAAGGTCAGCTGCAGGAATGGGACGGAAGAGTAGCCCAACCCAAAAATATAACAATGATTTCACGGCCGACTATGGTTGTAGATATTTTGAGATATTCCGTAAATAGTTATGAAAAAGTAATAAAAATTAATAAAAATTAATAAAAAATAGATAAAAATTAATAATAAAATAATAAATAATAATAAAATATTCTCAAAATACCTTAGCATACCTGAATACCCAAACTAGCATATTTAACGAGTAAAAAATGTGAAAGTTAAAATTATTGTAGATATGTTGAGTTTGATGGGAAGGATTTTTAAGCAAGCTAGCCAAATCTGGACTAAGTTTTGACTATGCCTATTTTACTACTAATATTCTTAAGACCAAAAAAAATATCGCTAACAGCAAGACTCATCAGATTTCTCAAACTCAAACCAAAAAAAACTGAGATTATTAACACATTTACATATTGCAATCCCAAATCAGACTCAAAATTGCCTGTACATATTCAATTCCAATTCAGCCAGTACACAATATTACACAAAATATGGAAGAACAAAATAAATACTGTGATTTACAGTTTCAACAAGGAACACTTCCTTGTGAGAAGAAGATGGAAAACAAAAATTACAGAAGGCATAGCAGGAAAATAACATTTCAATTCCATCAATATTACTGACACCTCCTCCCCCCACCCCAAAAAAAATTCCCAGATAAGAGAAAAAAATAAAGGAATGAATGTGATCTATATCATATCAAATTAACAATTATCATCTAAATTTGTAACTGAGCTTACTGGCTACTTTTCTGCACTTCTGAATGTTTTGTTCACTTGAGAAAGAATTTCCATATATCTCTATCAGCCATCTCTTTGACTAAATGTGCTCCAAAAATGCCTTCTTCATCTACAAGACTTCTCAGGTGCCGTGCTCCACTGTTGAAGCCAACATAATTCCTCTTTGTGGCTAAGTACAACACTCCATATGGAGGTCTCACACACTGGTTATCCAAAGAAAATAAGTAAAAGATGAGTAGGATAGTTGCAGCTCAATTCCAAATGCGCAAATCAACAACACAAGGCAGAAAAGCAAAAGAAGTGCAAAAATCACGTAACACATACCCATTACAAATCCACAGAGCTTGAGTGATGTTTACATATATTCAACTGCTGTGGCACTACCAAGAATTTTAATTTATTTCTATTGTTTGGCATTTGTTCAAATGTTATATATGTTAATGGGCATAAACTTCTAATCCCAGAACAAGGATAGAGATGTCATATGAGATTCTTCCATTATTACAACAAGGCTCTAGGCCAGCATCTACATGCCTCCGACAAACATATACATATCTCTTAATTTTCTTACTCAATTATTTCTCAAGGATTGGTAGCCTAACTATATCATCTTAATTTAAGCACTCACATATTTTGAACAAAATATGCCAAGAAAAAGAGAGAAAAATCCTTGAACCCTCTCTTTTCTCAGACCGACTAATAAATCACAAATCTAGATACCAATGAATTTCAGATTACTAGGAGTACTTATAAAGGAAACAATGAGATTACCAGAAATCCTCGGCCAATATGGTCATGAGAAAGATTGGAAGCATGTATGCTGATTTAACATAATATCACCAAAATGACTCACTCATAAGAGATAAAGAAACTTACCTTTTTTATGAGTGCATATAGCTTCTTCAAAGACGTAACTGAGTATGGGATGTCTGTCATCAAAATAACATCATATCCACCCTCTCCCTGATCGTTCTCACAAGCCCTCTCCCATGCCCGACTTCCGGAAAGCTTTCTTGATCGCCTCGAGGAGGATTCCTGCCCCACGATGCTACCATCTAGACTGCTACATCCATCCATGAAATCCTCCTCGGAGAAGCTCAAGCTCATTACAGGTATCACTTCAAAGCTTTCACTCTTCACAACAGACAAGACGCTGGGGAGTTCTTCCCAGTCCCCAGCAAAAAAGTGAACTGATGGAGCCAGAGTTTGTCTAGATGGAGTGAGGGGGCTCTCTGGCTGTCGGATCTGCTTGTCCCGAGCTTGCTCAAGATTTGCAAGGACATTTGGTATGGTTGTGCATCTTATAGTTTCTCCATTGAGGTCTTGAAAGTGTACTGTGCAAGCACCCTGTACATGGATTAATCAGATAAAGAACAAGTCCATTAGCAGAGAACCAATTTTAATTGCTTTTATGTATTTCCTTATATAGTTTATGGCCCTGGCCTCTTTCATTTTTCAAGCAAAATTTCTGGTTTGTGTTTTCTCCATGATGCATACATTCATAAAGTGTATCTTCCAAAGTGTTAATGTCTCTGGTTCAAATTGTACTCCTTATCAAGATAGCAAAGGGGGAGGAGGATAAGGCTGCGGCTTCAACACCTACTGTATATTTGTCAAAATTAGCAATAGGAAAAAAAAAAAGAGAAAAGAAAATATCTTTCAAAGTTTGCAGGCAAGCAGAAATTTTGAAAAATTAACAGATTTCACTGAGTAATTGCAATGATGATGAGGGCAATTTCAATTCACTAATGATTTGAGCCAAAAAACTTGAGAACTCCAGAATGCAAGGACTAAAATTTAAGAAAAAAAAAAAA
>QEOT01001730.1:33442-77372 GCA_003123785.1 Pterocarya stenoptera | reverse complement strand
CCCCCCAAAAAAAAAAAAAAAAAAAAACTATTAAATTCATGACTATCACAAGAAACTAAGGGTAATTTATAATAAGAAGAGGCATTAACATGTGAAAAGCAATAAAGCAGGGTATTAAAATCAACCCACCTAACTTTTCGAAATGTCAAATCAGCTTCGATCGTATCAATATTTACATTATAAGGAATTTGAAATCACTACAGAGAATGATATTGATGCCAAGTTACAATCATAACTTACTCACACCCATTTGTTTTTACCGGATGAGTTAATTAAAGCCGTTGGAATGACCCAATAGCAGAATTATAATTATGTTACAATTATTTTATAATTCTAATGAAATTTAGAGTAGTTTTATAATATTGAGAATTTTTTAAAAATAGAGTTGATTGAAAATAAGTTTTGAAATAACTTTAAAGAGTTTTTACCTTACATTACTTGAATGTTAAATATAGATTTAGGGTGTGCAAACTTTGAGTAAACCTTTTGAAAAAAAGAAAAATGTATGACTCATTATTTTGATTTTTTTACCAATTGGGTTAAAAAAATAAAAACTTGCACGAGATTTGCATCCCATAAATCTGTACAAATCATTTTTGATGTCAAATATAAATATATTATAGTGTCACATTAATATGTTACACTCACATTTATTCTAATGCGAAATAACAATAGTATGTATTTTTTTCATTACTTAAATTGAAGAAATATAGATTTATTATAATAAAATGCCTAGGTAATGTCCTATAATATTGTGGTTTTTGTCAATATATTACTAATAAATTTCGGCAGAATATATACAATTGAATAGGAATATGTTACCGTTATAAAATAAATAAATAAATAAAGAAGGGTAAATTACTCTTCAAATTCTTGGGATTTAGACTTTTTATATATTGTTATCTTTGATTTAAATTTTTCCAAACAAATCATTGGGTAAGGGTGATATTTCAAACTGGTCCTTCCATTGCAATTCTATTAGTTCACAAAGGAAAATATTGACGTCGCATATTATTGCCACATTATAACTATTAAGAATAAGACACGTATCATGTTTATACACAGCTGGGTTAGGAAGATTTTTTTAACAAAATCTTTCAGTGTAGTCATTTTTACGTATTCATTATACATTTCATTGATGTGATTGGTTGCGTTAGTTTTTTATATAAATTAATTATTTTGACTAATTATATCAATAAAGTGCAAGAAAAATATACAAAAAAAACTATAAGTAAAAAAAAAAAAAAACCTCTGTTATAAAATTACATTAGCATGCCCAATCAGAAAAAATACATAAAAATGAAAAATACGAAGAAAAAAATTAGAAGGCAACCCACCCCACCCACGTCCTTGATTGGCTGGTGTCCCATCAGCCACAACATTGAGCGCCCAATTTTGACCACCCATTTTGTTGAATTTAATTAATTAATTTTTATTTTTAATATATATATATTTAGAGAAATCATATAATTCATTAAGTAGATAAAAGTTGGCAATTTGGCAGTACAACAGAGTCGATACATTGATCAACATAACCGATATCAATGATTTCCTGCAATTTTGTGACAGCATCTTTGGCCAAATGGTGAGCCACCATTTTAGCCTCTCTGATTTGCCACTTACAGTTTGTGCCAAGAGCTTTTCTGCATCTAGCAAAAGAGCTAGTTTCCATTTCATTGGATTGTAAAGCTTGTACCACTTGGGTAGCATCTCCTAACAATCCAAGAGCCTTACAGAGTCTTAACAGCTTCAACCATTCCCCCTTGCCTTAGCTCCAACCGGAGAAATGCAATAACTCAAAGATTTCCTTTCTGTTGCAAGAACATCCTCTTGATAATCTCTGATCACCACACGAATCCCAATCTTAGCAGAATCCTCTTGAACAACAACATCCCAATTGACTTTGTTCCACTCAAGCATAGGAGATTCCCATCTTACAACAATCACAGGAACAATACTACTACTCCCAGCATGGGTTACAACTACCCTATGGTAGTCTTCATAGGTTAATTCAACTTGACCAAAGAGTATTTGAAGATGTAAAAAAGTACCTTCATGAATCAATTTGTTTCTTCTAAGCCATGTCGCCCTAGTAGTCATAGCAACCATTTTAAGTAGAGGTTGATCAACAATGGACATAAGTTGTTCAACAATAACTCCAAAATCATTAGCACAAAAAGAAGATCTCTTAATGGTTTTTCCCGCTAGCTTCCAAACATCCTTGGCTGGAGGACAAGACCACAAAATATGGCTAGTTGTTTTAGCTTATAAGTTACAAACAGGGCACAAATGGTCATTAACCACAGTTATGTTATACATGTTCAACTTAGTAAGAAGAGAACCTATGCATTATCGCTAGAGAAACATCTTAATTGCATTTGGAATACTAAGGGACCAAATCTTCATCCTTAGAAAACCATGAACAAAAACTGAAGAGGACTCCCCATGAGACATTGTCTTAAGATGTTGCTGAAGATGATATGCACTTTTCATTGTGAATTTTTATAAGGATGTACATTTCCATGCAAGCTGATCTTCACAATTTTCAACACTTACTGGTAAAGAAAAAACGAGTTGTGCATCTACTTCATAAAAAACATCATTGACTAGTTGAGTATATTCCACCATCCAGTCTTTAGATCAACAAGATTAGCTACCCTTGCATCCTCATGACGTATCCTAATAAGAGACTGAATTTTGCATGAGTACTATCCATTTATTTTTCCAAATCTTAATGTTCTGCCCATTGTCAACATGCCAAATAAGACCATCATGGAGTAAGGTCACTCCTGCTCTCAGGCTTTTCCAAGCAAATGATGGTCTAGATCCCATACTAGAATGCAAAAAATTAGTAGTAGGGAAGTATTTGGCAAGAAAAATCCTAGATGACAAAGACTCTGGAAGTTTTAGCAATCTCCATGCTTGCTTAGCAATCTCCTTGGCCCTTCCCATAACTCAGTGAATTCCAGCTCTTCTAATGTATTTTATTGTGTTGGTGCTAAGATCCCTACAAAAAATTAGCCATCATGCAATTTAGTATCGTACACAAAGCCTTGAGTAACAAAAACACACTCATTGTGTAAGTTGGTATAGCTTGTAAGTTATACCATAGCTTTGGTCAGGATTTCCCTCCTAGCTTGTGAATAAAAATAATAATTTCCAGTTGTCCATCCTTCTAGTAACTCTCTCCAATATACTCTGAAAAGCCTGCACCTTTGATTTGCCAACAAGAGACCCAAGGTATTTATCAAAGCTAGTTGAGGCTCTAAGCCCAACAATAGTCATAAGTTGCTGTCAAAGCAATGTACCTGTATTTTTGTTGAAAAAAAAAAAAAGAAGTTTTCTCTCTATTAGGTTGTTGACCAGATGCTCCTTTATGCAAGGCAAGGATCTGATTTAGTCTGGCCTATTCAATCATATTGGCTCTACAAAACACCAAACTATCATTTGCAAAGAACAAGTGATTTACTTAAGTGACCCTCAAGCTATAGGAACTCTAGAAATGAGGCCTCTCCTCAGAGTGAAGTTGATTACTCAGAACTTCTGTACAAAGGGTAAAAAGGTATGGAGATAAATGACAATTCTGTCTTAAGCCACATTGAGGCTACTTATTGGGGAACACCATTGACAATAATGGAGAAAGAGGAAGATGTTATGCACTTGATTCCTTGAATATCAATTGCAGGAAATGACTGTGATAAGCTTCACTCATGTCAAGTTTTAGTACCATATATCTTTTCTTCCCTTTAATCCTGGTATGTGTAGTGTGTAATGTCTCATATGCAGCCAAAATATTATCTGTTATGAATCTACCAGGAATAAGAGCACATTGATTTGCTGAAATAATATGTGGGAGAATGAGCTTCAACCTATTTGTGATTACCTTAGTAACAATCTTGTAAAGAACATCACACAGACTAATAGGTCTAAAGTCAATAACCTTTTGTAGGTTGTTGATCTTCGAGATCGAAGTTAAATATGTGAAGTTAATTGCTTCACATATTTTCTTCCCTTTAATCATGGTATGCATAGTGTGTAATGTCTCATTTGCAGCCAAAATATTATCTGTTATGAATCTACCAAGAATAAAAGCACATCGGTTTGCTAAAATAATATGTGGGAGAATAAACTTCAACCTATTTGCAATTACCTTAGTAACAATCTTGTAAAGAGCATCACACAGAGTGATAGGTCTAAAGTCAACAACCTTTTGTAGGTTGTTGATCTTCGAGATGAAAGTTAAATATGTGAAGTTAATTGCTTCAGGACTTGCATTTGAATTTAATATAGAGAGAACTGTAGCACTTAACTCTGGCCCTACCACATGCCATAATTTTTGGTAAAAGCATGCTGCAAAACCATAAGGGCCATGTGCTTTCGAAGGACCCATATGAACTAGTGCATTTTCCATCTCTTCCACAAAATAAGGTTTTAATAGAGTAGCATTTATTGTTGGAGTCACTCTCGAGTCAACTGCTTGCAAACATTTAGTGAGGTTCACAGGGTTTGATGTAGAAAATAGGCCCTGATAATATCTCGTGAAAGCTTCTCCTACATCTGTGGAGGCAATATGATTACAACCATCTGCATCAATAACCTGTGAGATATGGTTTCTTTTTCTCCTTTGAGTTGCACAATGATGATAGTACTTAGTACTAAGATCCCCATTCTGTTGCCAAGTCATTTTAGCTTGTTGTGTTCACTTGAGATCTTCATTGAGCAATATGCCATCTATTTCATTTATGACAATCTTGAGATCTCCCACAGTATCTGCATTCAATGATTGCCGCAATTGGGCCATTTGTAAGAGTTTTTACTACAAAATGTTATCAGTATCTTGTTTCTTACCTTTACTCCAGGACACCAAATTTGCCATAAAGAGTTCCAGTTTCTTACATATATTCATTGGTCCCCTTTTTGTTAAGGTATATTTTTTTACAAAATCCTTGCACAACCTCTTCACAATCATTAAAATTTGCCAAGCTAGCCTCCTACCAATGAATTTGTCATGCTTTCCTTTGGCAAAAACTGTCCACTATAATCGAGATGATAATAGCACAGTGATGAGAGGAAATTGTTGGTACTGTAGTTGTGTGATTTCCCCAACCTCCGCTTGGGATGGAGCAGAGACTTAGAGTATCGGGACATGTAACACAAGGTTACATACCCCCATACATGACAATTAATATGCAATACATAATAGTATGTAACTAGCAATATGCAATAATCGTAGTGGAATAAGGTTGATTAGTTATAACTCATGCCAGAATGGACTAAAAACATCTCAATAGCATTAATAACTATCATAAGTTCAAACTTAAAGAATATCATTTCCTTAATACAAAATACTTAATCCAAATTTCATGGTTAGATCAACTATTTCATACGCTCTGAAGTATAAAGAGTCAATGCTTATAAGTATGAAAATTATTTATAGTCTTCGTTCAAGGTCAGGCTCCTCTTCAACCATCTGCATCCAACGATCCATCATGTTCATCCTCTACCGGTCCTATCATAACTTCTATCATTCAAGAGGGAATGATAGTGGTCCCAGAAGAGGTGAGATTTATTCAAAATTTCAATAAGTTAAACAACCAATTTGCACAGAAATAAATTATGCAGGAAGAATGATAAAAATTGCATGAAATACAGAAAATGTGCATGTGTCTTCCATCCTGATTTCTCAACATTTTTAGAAAAACCTTGATGCACTTTCGCTTTTAGAGAACATTTTCTCTTTCTCATTCCAAAAACATGACATGTAGAAAGAGAACATTCCATACTTTATTGCTTTCGAAAATCATAACATTTCATCGTTTATTTAAACCATCATTAACATACGTTTGGTAGCAACATGGCTCCCCATATGCACTGTAAGCACCTGCCGGTGACCGTAACACAACTCATGTTGGCACTACGTCATTGTCTGTAGACATCGTTATCAATGCATTGGTAATATAACATAACATCATTATAACATCATAACATATATACCCACCAGCATTAGGCGTCATAACATATGACTTTGCTCCGACGTTCTTAAAAAAAAATCCATTCGAAACTCGTTAACTGTTCTTCGTCAACCTAGGGTCAACACTCCATTTTTACTCATTCTAGAGTGAATAGAAGAGTTCCACTGGGCTAATTTCTCATCCTAGCATTTGGGGTTATGACAAAAATTATTTTCATGCTAAGTTAGAAAAATGTGTTCCATGATATGTGCATATATAGCAAACTTTTTATGTGAAATGACGTCCATACATGCAATATGCTAAAATGGTAGAAATATCACATGTCATGTATATATATACTCAATGTATCATATAACATGATATTTTATGCTCAAAATGATAATTGAAACATGAATGAGACATTTATCAATAAATCATAAATAATCTGTCAAGGTGTAAGTTAGAGGACAACTTATAAACTTTCAGAGTAATTGAAAATAATGTCCTAACTGTGTAAATCAAGTGCGTACTAAATTAGGATTAATACTTCTATGGGTGAGATCCAAAATTAAAAGTTTTAAAAAATGAGTATTTACAAAAATATCCTTAGACCCTCAAAAATTGCCGTTAAGGTCCTAAATTTTCACTAATTCCAAACGAACTCCAAATTTGATACAAATTCATGGAATTCATATTTTTAGCATTCTAAAACCATTTATGCCCTTGAATTTTAAAAAATTAAAGTTAAATAGTCCCAACCCATGACATGTACTTTAGTTGATGTCTAAGTTTATTTCCAACTATATGTCCTTATGGATGCATGCATATGAGAGTTTCCTTCATCACAAATGATCACTAATATATTTAATGACACAATGGAGACTAATTCTAGGATAATAGAGTTCATCCCAACACTTAATCATGGCTAAGATATCTTTAATCTTTACTTCATTCAAACTGATTCATACTAGATGATCAAAATAAGTAGATTCAAAACCTACCATGACATGCTTTTAACTACAATTTAAGCCTTCCATAATTATGTCAAGACAATAATAAATCATATCAAATCATGCTTAAGACATACCATAACTAAATTTTCACTTAAAAACACTTAATTATCCAAACCATCCCTTCATAGATCCGGTTTTGATTTAAGCATGATAAGTTTCTCAAAACTCACTCAAATTTTGTACCAAACCATGAAAACAAAGCTTGAAATGCTAATTAAGATCAAAATCAATAAAATTTACAAGTTTCGTGGCCTTCCAAGTACTCTAGACAGCCTTGCACAAGAATACTTAAGAACTCACCAAAAACTCACTTGGTTTCACTCTTTTGATCTCTAAAAGTGGGAAGTGCTCTTCAAGACTCAAGAGGAAGCTTGGAGCTGAGGTGTGGAGGAAATGAGAGGGTGAGGGGACCTTTTATAGGCAGCCAAGGGGAAGGGGACGTTGGCTTGGTCCAAGGGGAAATGATGGAAGATGGTGTATGAATCTAAAACTTCAAGATTTGCACTCCACTGCTTTTGTCATCTTATATAGGTCAAAACAGTGAACTAAACCACCATGATTTCACTCCTATGGTTGCTACGTTACTGCTATAAGGGCTGGCTAGGACGTGGGGCAGAGGAGAGGGAAGAAAAATAATCAAAACCACTCGAGAGAGCTGACGGGCTCAACTGGGTTTTCCCTTGGCAGGATTATTGTCTTGATTAACCCCTTTGAATCATCATGAAGGTGCAACCCAAAATAACTTGATGGGATGGAGGTGTCCTTCTGAAATCCCATATTGCCTTCTACAGTTTGCGTCCTTTTGAACAGGGGAATAGTGGCTTGAAACCACCATGATCTCTTCCCTACTGTGGCTACAATGGTCCTACAGTGGCGGCTAGTTCGTGGGATGATAAGTGTGATTTTATGCGATTTTTGTCCTGACCGATACGAGGTAGCAAGAACTGAAGAGAGTCGATGAGATTTGAGCAAGAAGTCTTGTCCCGTGGGCAGCAAAGAGATTTCTCTTGCCCAAAGGTGAGAAGGCTACCTTTCAGCAGGCGAGGAGATTCACGATTAGAGGGTGAAGACCTGGGCGTGAAGACTTGGCGCCAATATATATTTACCTTTTGGGCGAGATGACCTGGCGACAAGGTTCGGGGTGAGAAGACTTAGCGACAAGGTTTTGGGCGATAAGACTTGGCGACAATATTCTGGGCGAGAAGACTTGGTAACAAGATTCGGGATGAGAAGACTTAGCGACAAGGTTTTGGGTGATAAGACTCGGCGACAAGGTTCTGGACAAGAAGACTTGGTGACAAGTCTAACCGATCAACTTAAAAGTCCAACCTAAATAATATCGCAGGCAACAAAAATAGAAAAGGCAAGAGGAGTCTTTCACCCTTGGTCAGGAGTCTTTAATCCCGATATACGAGAGGAGTCTTTCATCATGATCGGGAGTCTTTCTACTCGGTAAGCTAGAAGAGGGCCATGTGGTCTTCGTGACCTCCACGCTCACTCATTTGTGACCTCCACGCCCAATATATCAGTGCACAAGACATTTATCCGGTAGGATAATTTCTTCCGACTGGGATCAATCTGCTACTAACCACCAAATCCACAATCAATCTGATGGTGACCAAAACCTTTCAAGCTCCACAATAAATTTATTGGCTACCAAAACTTTCCAAGCTCCACAATAAATCTGTTGGCGACCAAAACCTTCCGACCTCCACAAATCAAGCCGCATATTATTGAATCTTCCATTTAGATAAATCCCATTAATATTATGGCAATCATCCAATACGCCATGTATCATTCTCTTATAGGCCTCTTGGCATTGATCCTTAAAATTAAATAAGCATTAAAAATTCTCCAAATAATATCAAACTCCAAAATTTTCATTTTTTTCTCAAAAATCATTATTGCACTAGAATCTTCTAATAATTCTTCTAAACCCAAAGTATAAGGTCATCTTATCAATTCAAATATCCAAAATTATTCTTATTCAAGAATAGCTCAATTCCTAAGTAGCTTGGATTAATGTTATTAAGATCAAGGCTTAAGGAACTTTTTAGGCGGGGTGTTATATCCTCCCCACCTTAAAAGAAGATTTCGAGGTACAGATATGGATGAATAAAGCATGCAACGCACATATACTATACAGACCTACCAGAGATTTTATGGTCCCGAACTAGATAAGAAGTCTTCATTGACATCATCCGATAGTTCCTCCTGAGTGTGGTAGCGGAATCGATCATCTTCTAAGTCATAGTATGTGTTAACTTGTTCTTCCATTTCCCTCCATTCTTCAGTTGATGTGTCTTCGATCTCTGGAGATCCCTATTCATGTATTGTATGCGACAAAAAGAGAGGGCAGTGACTCTAAGGTATCCATGAAAGAGATAACTGGATACAACTGCTCTTGATTTTTGTTTCATCCTTTTTCTCCATGTGGCTTCTTCAACATTGTAATTTCGCTGAAAAACCTTCACTAAGGGATTTTTCTTTCTTTTTTTTTCAATTCCCAAGTTCCTTTGCTTTCCAACCCAAAATCTGAAAACTTCCTCGAAATTTCCTCTAGATCTTTAGGGTGAGAATTATAGTTGCTAACTCTAAGTCGTGAGTGGGGTAATTCTACTTGTGGCTCCTAAGTTGTGAGCGACACTTAATCTTGTATCCAAGCCCTAATAGTCTAGAGAGACTCTCTACGAACCTTTGGTAATAACCAACTAATTTTAAGAAACTTTTGACCTTGTGTACTTTGGTAGGATGCTTCACTACTTCTTCAATCTTACTAGGATCAGCTACTCCATTACTTAAAATCTCATGCCCTAAGAATTTTACTTCCTTGAGCCAGAATTCACACTTGCATACAAACTATGTTCATTTAATCTTGCTAGCACTTAAGCTGAGATGTTGCCTATGTTCCTCAATATGAACCTTCAACTCCTTTAATTATAACAAGGCAACATAGTATGATGTTCTATTTGTGGCAGGTTACACGTTCATCGCTGACATGAAAAGACCTCGTTGTGCCAAATCCAAATAAGGCACATGTCATGTCTCCGCATATCTTGATATTACTTGCATAATCATCAACTGCCATCTATCTAATGGCTAAATTAGAAAGACTAACTTCTATAAAAGAGAGGGGTACTTAAGGAAAAATACCAATAATGACTTCTGTTTCTTCAATCTTGGTGCTTCCTTGTCCATATCACCGGGGATAATTGCGTAAACACGGGTTTGGGTAGGTGGCCTTAGATTTGACTTATTACTAGGGTTATGAGCATTTCTGCCTCCTTATGTACTCTGAGGGCACTCCCGAATCATATGTCCTAACTGACCGTATCGAAAACATACTCCTAAACACATTCAACATTCTCCACTGTGATTCTTTCCACACTTTTTGCAGGTAGCAGGTGGAGCCGTCATAATGCCTTTACCCTTACTAGCTTCTTGTATAATCTTTCTTTTGGCATTATTCCCTTCTGTAGAGAAGGAAGAAGTCCTTTTTTGCTCAAGGTTAATTTGAGTTGCCAAACTTCGTTGTTCTGCTCCCGATATTGCAGCCGCATTAACCAACTCCTGGAAATTGTTGATGCGGAACCCAGCTACGTAACTGTGAATCTTGGGTTGCAATCCTCCTTGGAATTTCTAAGACTACATCCTTTCAGTGGCGATCAAATGTGGAGCAAACCTCCATAGCTCCATAAACTTTACAGCGTACTGCTCAACGGTGAGATTGCCTTGTACCAATGGGGCAAATTCTTGGGCTTTCTGAGTCTTCATTGACTCTAGGAAGAATTGATTGTCAAATTCCTCCTTGAACCTATCCCAAGTCAAAATGGTGATATTCCCTAATTCTCTTATCAGAAGCTGCTTCTTGGTATCTGACCAGATGCCAACTTCTCCTTGAAGCAGGTGCCCCTTGTAATGTACCTTTTGTTCTTCAATACAAGTTGCTGATCTTGAAGGTCCTATTGAGATCCAATAACCACTCATTGGCTTTCATGGGTCTCTCAATTCCCATGAAGTTGGGGTATTTATATATCAGGAACTTCTCGTATGAATACCCTTGGTTCTCAATCTGTGGGCGTGACTGGTTCTGCCTCAAGATTACTTCTCGTTGCTATTTCATAGGCTCCGTCATCTGGCAAATTGCATCCGCCAAATCGTGTCCTCCACTAAAGCCATGATCCTGTTCTCTGCGGTTGTTAGAACCTTCAGAATTCCTTTCTTGCCTTCCACATGTCATCTTAGCTTAATTCTCTCAACTCCTGCGATGTATGGGCATCAGGTCGAGCTTCTACTACAAGATTTAAGCCTATGCAAACTAAGGATTCAAACCTATATTCTGGCATAAGATTACTGAGGACATATGGGTTTACCCAGAGACGTAATTGCTTAGATACCGTCCTGTGACGCCCCCAACCTCCGCTTGGGATGGAACGGAGACTTAGAGCGTCGAGTCATGTAACACAAGGTTATATACCCCCGTACATGACAATTAATATGCAATGCATCATAGTATGCAACTAGCAGTATGCAATAATCGCAGCGGAATAAGAGTGATTAGTTATAACTCATGCCAGAATGGACTAAAAACATCCCAATAGTATTAATAACCATCATAAGTTCAAACTTAAGGAATATTATTTCCTTAATACAAAATACTTAATCCAAGTTTCATGGTTAGATCAACTATTTCATATGATCTGATGTATGAAGAATCAATGCTTTTGAGCATGAAAATTATTTGTAGTCTTCGTTCAAGGTCCATTTCCTCTTAAACCATCTGCATCCAGCGATCCATCATATTCATCATCTACAGGTCCTATTACAACTTCTATCATTCTGGGAGGAATGATAGTGATCCCAGACTACCTTTTTCAGTTTGCATCCTTTTGATTAGGGGAATAGTGGCCTGAAACCACCATGATTTCTTCCCTACTGTGGCTACAATGGTCCCACAGTGACAGCCAGGTCGTGGGGTGATAAGTGTGATTTTATGCGATTTTCATCCTAACCGATGAGAAGCAGCGAGAACTGAAGAGAGCCGATGAGATTTGGGCGAAGAGCCTTGTCCCGTGGGCAACAAAGAGATTTCTCTCGCCCAAAGGTGATAAGGCTTACCTCTCGGTAGGCGAGGAGATTCAGGCCTAGAGGGCGAAACCTAGGTGCGAAGACTTGGCGCCAATATATATTTACCTTCTGGGTGAGAAGACCAGGCGACAAGGTTTGGGCGAGAAGACTTGGCGACAAGGTTTGGGGTGAAAAGACTTCACGACAAGGTTCTGGGCGAAAAGACTTGGCGACAATGTTCTGGGCGAAAAGATTTGGCGACAAGGTTCTGGGCGAGAAGACTTGGTGACAAGTCTACCTGACCAACTTAAAAGTCCAATCTAAACAACATCGCGGGCAACAACTAGAAAAGGCGAGAGAATTCCTTCATCCCGATAGGCGAGATGAGTCTTTCATCTAGTTAGGTGAGAGGAGTCTTTCATCTCGATCGGGAGTCTTTTTACTTGGTAGGCGAGAAGATGGCTGTGTAGTTTTTGTGACCTCCATGCCCATTCATTTGTGATAAATCCCGTTAATCTTATGGAAACCATCCAATATGCCATGTGCCATTCCCTTATGTGCCTCTTGGCCTTGATCCTCAAAATTAAATAAGCACTAAAAATTCTCCAAATAATATCCAGCTCCAAAATTTTCATTTTTCCTCAAAAATCACTATTGCATTAGAATCTTCTAATAATTCTTCTAAATCCAATGTATAAGGTCCACTTGCCAACTTAAATATTCAAAATTATTCTTATTCTAGAATAGCTCAACTCCTAATTAACTAGGATTAAGGTTATTAAGGTCAATGCCTAAGGAGCTTTTTAGGCGGGGTGTTACAAGTTGCATTTCCATTTGGGAGAAGTCCGTACCATAGTTAAGGGATTTGCTAGGGGCGGCGAATAAACTTCTAGTAGAAGAGCACATGCCCACAAAGCAAGATATGAAGAAGTTTACATGGTGGACGGACCGCCCAAGTACTCACGGCACATTAATACAATGGTCATCTCCTTTAGGGAAGAAGATTGTGAGGTGGTCTTGTACCTGCATGACGACGCATTGGTAGTAACCCTTTGGTCGCCAACTATACTATGAGAAGAATTCTAGTCGAACAGAAGCTCAGCAGACATCCTATTTTTGGGAGGCTTTTGTCAGGATGGGTATAGACGCCAACAAGTTGCGACCTTCTCCCACCCCATTGAAGATTTTCGAGGATGCAACCCAACTAGTGAACACCAGCGAGACTCGAGGAAGTGCAGGGCAAGCAAGCCCTAGTATGAAAATGTTATGTGCAAGTGCTCAAAGCATAGGGGTCCAACGGTTGCACTGCCAAAGACCACACGCAAGGTGAACCACCGCCCCCACCACCAGCTCTCCTCAATCATGGCAGAGGCACGAGATGAACATAATTTACAATAGGTACATGCAAACGAACTATTGGATTTGGTGACATTGCATCCAAGATGGCCCGATACAACAACATAGGCAGGTACGCGAATTTCCCTTGACATCTGGGAAGCCTTGAAGCAATTGCTGATTGAACACAGAGACGTGTTTGCACAGAGTAATGAAGACATGCTCGGGATTGACAACACAATCATTGAGCATAAACTATGTGTCGACCCCATCTACAAAAGGTCCGCTAAAAGGGAAGATCCTTCAACACAAAGAAGTATGCATCTATAGTTGAAGAAGTGGATCGTCTCCTCGCCGCAAGGTTTATCAAAGAAGCCCACTAACCCGAGTGGTTGTCCAATGTCATCCTGGTCAAGAAAGAGATCGGGAAGTGTAGAATGTGTGTAGACTTCACCGATCCATACGAAGCATGCCCAAAGGATAGCTTCCCACTACTGCGGATCGACGTCATCGTTGACACCATGGTAGGACATAGAATGTTGAGTTTTATGGACGCCTACTTAAGGTACAACCAGATCCATATGAATCCAACAGAAGAAGAGAAGACGTCATTCATCATGGACAAGAGGCTCTACTGCTATCAAGTCATGCCTTTTGGCTTAAAGAACGCTGGGGTGACTTATCAAAGGCTCGTGAATCGGAAGTTCAAAAAATAAATTGGGTGGATCATGGAAGTATATGTCAACGACTTGCTGGAAAAAAAAGTAAGGAATCCGCCTAGCATCTAACCAACCTAAAAGAATCTTTTGTGGTACTTTGCCAGTATAGAATGAAGTTGAACCCAGTGAAGTTCACCTTCGATGTGGGCTCAGGAAAATTCTTAGGCTTTATCATGTCCAAAAGGGGGATCGAAGCCAACACTGAAAAGATCAACCCAATTATGAACATGAAGCCGCCATGGAACATAAGCGAGACCTAGCGGCTAGTAGGCAAGTGGGTAGCTTTAAACATGTTCGTGTCTAGATCTATGGACAAATGCCTGTCCTTCTTCAGAGTTCTACAAAAAATGCATCCCTAGAACGACGAATGCAACCAGGCATTCCAAAAGTTGAAGCAATGCCTATCTAGCCCACCGCTACTAGGGCAGCCTGAGCATGGAGGCACGCTCTACGTATACTTGGCAGTTTCACTCCATACAATATCCACATTCTTGGTAAAAAAAGGAGCGGCCCAAATGCAAATGTATTACACGAGCTTTGCACTATGGGGCACGGAGGCTAGGTACTTGTAGATGGAAATGTTGTCATTCACTTTAGTGGTCGCAGCCAGAAGACTACAACCAAACTTCTAGGCGCACCCCATCAAAATTCTAACAAAGAACCCCTTAAGGAAAATACTACAAAAGCAGGACAGTTCAGGAAGACTAGTCAGCTGGTTAATTGAACTTAGTGAGTTCGACATTGACTATCTACCAAAAGGCGCGATAAAGGGGCAAGTCTTGGCAAACTTTATCGCCGAGTTCACTGGATTTCCTCAAGAAGTGGAGACCACCCCAGTCGGGAAACCTTGGCAAGTCTTCGTTGACGACTTTTCTTCCCGTGCCAACAGGGGAATATGGTCCACATGGTGAAAATTAAGCTTTCTTATTCTAAAATTATCAAGAAAATCTTGAGGTACCCATCCAAGCAATTCAGAACTAAGGTCACAACTATCGAAGAAAGTAAGGCCCCTCATATCATGAGGATTGAATAGCTTGCTCCGACTTGTAAGCTTTCTTTGCCCAAATCAAACAAAAAGCCTTTAGCTAGATGGTTCAAGAAGTTTCTAAAAACAAGAAAATGGTTCAATTTCAACAAGAATCTAAGCGTCATTCTCGAAAGCCACCAGAGAAAGCAATTCAAGTTTGTATGAACTTTGCTTTAAATA
Organism: Pterocarya stenoptera; assembly: GCA_003123785.1. NCBI lineage: Eukaryota > Viridiplantae > Streptophyta > Magnoliopsida > Fagales > Juglandaceae > Pterocarya > Pterocarya stenoptera. Next base: position 62,080 of record QEOT01001730.1, on the reverse strand, counting down.
GGTTTGCATCTACTTGGGTCGATCACAACCTGAAGCTTTCCCCTATCAAGCGCTCTCTTCCCAACCCCTCCCATAAAACTCAAGACTAACAACCCCCCAACCTCAACTCATCAGTCGCCCTTCATCTTCCTCCAACATTGCTCTCCACCCTTTTGTCGGTCCATTTTCTTTCCTTTTTATTTTCTCGATTTTTTCAAGTTACTACATTTTAGATCTAGATTTTCTATTCCACCAAAGTGCCTTTGCCATTGGAAACGTCACCCCCATTTTCGTTCACCCATGAACAATAGCAGTTTCTGTTGGGAAATATAGATATAGGATATATGTCCATATGTTTTGTAAACTAGAAAATAAATAAAATAATAAGAAAAACTTAGAGAGAAAACATGGTGTTGAGGTACGTTGTGATGAACATTTTCCTTAGAGTAGATTATGTCGCCTCCAAATCTTAACATGCACTAAGTTTCTTGACATTCTCCTTCTAAGATACAAAAACGTTGGTTTCCGTTAATCTCATTTTCGGTGCAAATAAGAATAGATAATCGAATCCGATATAAAATAGCCAAAATCCAAGGAAAGAAAGACACAGAATGAAGGGGAAATTTTTTCTAACTTTCTAGAGGACTTTTGGAGTATTTAAATTCGCAGGTATGGTTTTCTATTTATAGACAATAAAATGACACTTGTGGAAAGTAACAACTTTTCAATTCGCAAAGAATGTCTTTACATATGTTTCTCTGACTTTACATATTCCAAAGTCGGGTATTTTCTAGTAGAATGTCTGATACTCATATGTCTCCTTTTTTTTTTATTTTTTATTAAAGTGTTATTATTACAAATACTTATCACAACTAATTGTCATAAATAATAGAAATAGTTGGTATTGACTTTTTAACTAGTGCAATTTCTGACAATAAATTTTTAAGCCACTCTACCTCGTGTTTGGTAGTATCCAAAGCTATTAATTCAGTCTCCTTAGTAGACAATAAAATCACAGTCTCCAATGAGAATCATTAGCCCTACTAGTGAATCTGCTAAGTCTACTCACAACATATGAAATATCAAGTCTAATAGAATTAGAAATGTATAATAGCGTACCAATAATTTGATAATATCTCAGTTGTGACACAAGATTTTCAAGATTCTTATTTAAATGCAACCAAGTATCAAGAGGAGTACTAATAAGTTTACATTTAAATATGTCAAACTTCTCAATATCATGAGATTGATATATACTAAAATGATCACGAGATCTCATTACCTTAATACCAAGAATTACTTGGTGTTTTTTCCATGTCTTTCATGTCAAAGTTATTAGGTAGAAATTTTGTAACGTCAAGAACTATATTTATATAGGTACCAAAGATGAGAATATCATCAACATAAAGACATAGCATCACACACACACACCATCAACTATTTTAGTGTATAAACTCTCATCACATTCATTTATATTAAAATCATAAAATAAAATTATTTCATCAAATTTTTGGTACAATTGTTTAGAGGCTTGCTTTAAACCATAGAAAGATTTAATAAGTTTACAAACTTTTTTTCTTGTCGTGGAACCACAAAATCCTATGATTGATGCATGTATACCTCTTCTTCTAGATCACTATTAAGAAAAACGGTCTTTACTTCCGGTTTGGTGAATCGAAAATTTATGGGTCGCAGCATGAGCAATTAAAATATGAATTGTGGCTATTCTAGTAACAGGAAAATATGTATCAAAATAATGTATACCCTCTTTTTGTGTAAAGCCCTTTGCAACCAATCTAGTTTTAAATTTATCAATAGAACCATCAGGTCTCAATTTCTTTTTGAAGATCCACTTTCATCCATTGGCTTTACATCTAAGAGAGAGATCAGATAAGTTCCAGGTGCCATTAAATCTTAAGAGATTTTATCTCATTATTTATCGCTTATCTCCAAAAAGATAAATTAATAGAAAGCGTGACATCTTGGAAAGTCAAAGGGACTTCTTCCACAGAATAAGTATAAAAATCATATTGTCCAAAGTCTATTGTTCTTTCTCACTTGTTTTCCTGTTCCAAGTTCATTTTTTAATTTAGATGAACTCTCAAGATTAGATAAAATGATAGGTTGACTACTAATGGAAGGAAAACTCAATGTAAGTAAAGAACTTTATACTTTATTTTTCAAAGGAAATAGATCTTCAAAGAATGTTGCATCTCTAGACTCCATGATAGTGTTGGGATTAATACCTTGGATTTTTTATTTCATAATTAAAAACTTATAAGTAGAACCACGTCTAGCATACCCAATGAATACTTCATCAATTGTGTTGGGAACCAGTTTCCTTTTCTTGATTTTTAGAACATTAACCTTGACAAGACACCTTAAACTCTAAAGAAATTAATGTTGGGCATTCTACTCTTCCATAGTTCATATGGTGTCTTGTCATACCCATTGAATGGTTCTCTATTGAAGATAAAATGATATGCAAGTATTGTTACCCCCCTCATTGCTCAAGTAGGCCGGAACTAGAGAGCATGCATTGGTCATATCTACCAATGTTCTATTTTTCCTTTCAGCAACACTATTGGATTGAGGAGAATATGGAAGGTTTTCCTCATGTATAATATTGAACCAATCGATTAGAAGAGTATTCACTTCCTTAATTAGACTTGATAATCTTAATCTTTCTCTTAAATTGATTTTCAATTTTAGTTTTATAGATGAAAAATTATTAAACATCATATTTTATTTTCATCAAGTAAACATAACAGAATTTTAACATATCATTTATAGAAGTAATCTAGTATTTATTACCACATTTAGAAGAGACATCATTTAAATAGCAACCATTACTATATATTAATTCAAGCAGTGATGGAGGGGCTGGTAATTTAAAGAACAAGGGGCTCTCTCTCTAAACCCTCTCCCTTCTCTCTAAACCCTCCCAATTTCAGAACCGGCTAGAGGGAGTGGGAGCTTAATCTCCTTCCCCCTCACTCCCTCCCTTCGTCTTCTTAGTTTCTGTTGTCCAGTGTTTGTCTAGGCTTTGGCTTTCCTTTGTTTTTCTTTTTCAGGCCTAAGAATGGGAGATTCACAGTTCGAGACTCGCCGACGCCAAACAGGACGCATGCTCCCCACCTAGAGGTTGCCCAGCCACCGATCAACAAAACCCTTGAATGTGGTATCAACTGGAGTGGTGCGTTGCCTTCACGCACGGGTCAGAGATTTTAGAGGTCGCTTGCGCATGGCTCCCACGTGCCACCAAGGAACCCTCTACCGGCGCCACACATGGCTAATCCCATTCCGACGCCTCTGGATCTCCCTAGCTTGACCGTCGATTCACCCCCCCATAGCCTTTTTGTGCACTATTTTTTCCTTTTTACAGTGTTTTCTTATGTATTTAATTATCCTCTGTCTTTATTTTTCAAGAAAACAAAAACCAAAAAATGTAATCCGTTCGAACCTTAGTCCGAAGGTAGTTCTCCCCCCTCTGCTTTGGCAGTGATGTCCGGGGTTTGGTTCTCCTTACTCCGATTAGTCGGGTATGGAGTTTGGTTTACTGTGACCTCTGTCTTAGACAGAGATGAGTTATCTCTTAGACTTAGGTCTTTAGAGATTTGCCGTCTGGACTAGACTGTGTCAATCACGAAAGTGTACTAGGATACTACCAACGTTTGTAATTGGCTTATTTTTAAGTCAACTTTGTATGTACTCTTTGAATCAATGGAAAGTGTTCTATTATTATAAAAAAAATAAAAAAATAAAAAAATTCAAGTAGTGATGAATTTCTTACAACTCATTAAAATGATTTATAGGCTATTTTGATTGAACACATTAAATATTTTTCATCCAAATCTATAGAAGCTTTAAGAAAAATATCTAAATCCATCATTTTTTTAACATTATGATAATTAACATAGCCTAATCTAACATGCCATATTGAAGAGACATGTAGAAAATGCAGATTTATTATTAAAATCAAATTTGTCTACTACATTATTTTAAACATTTATTACAAATAAATCATCACTAACATAACTTTTTCCCACAAATGACTGATACGTTGAAAATATATTGCGGTTAAAAATGGCATGTAAGTTGGCTCCTGCGTCTACTATCCAATCAGTAGTACTACAAACGAGATAAACTTGGGGACTTAAGGTTACATATTGTTCATCAGTTCCAACAGAATCGGGGAAAGCACCATATGAGCCTCTGGGTTAGTTGATTGTGGTTCTTCGTTTCTTTCATTTTTTTTTTCTCTTTTTGTAGCAATAATCTTTAGCTAGGTGACCCAGTTTATGACAACTAAAACAAATTGGTCTCTTATCATCCTTGTTGATATAGGAATTCAACTTCAAATTGTCCTACTCGTTTTACCGTTATTGAATTTGGACCTCTAGTATAAGGGGTTCCTATGTGATCTTTAGTCTTCTACAATATTTGCCTTAAAGTGGAACTCAAAAACCAAAGGTGGGATATGATCATTTTTCAAGTATTGTTCTTGGATCCTAATAGTAGAGATTAAGGTTTCTATAGCCATAACTTCAATCTTATGTTTGAGAGATAGGCCAAAATCTTTCTATAAAGGAGGCAACTTATCTATTGTACAAGCAACTTGGGGACACTCGGTAATACTCATTTCTCGTTGACCCAATTCATGGCAAATGATAGTTAACTCATGGGCTTGCTTTACCATGGATTTGGAATCATCTATCTTAAAGTCGAGAAATTGGCTTGAGATGTACTTATTCATTCCGTTAGATACTATATTTCTTATCAAGAGCATTCCAAATCTCTTTGGCATGCAAATTTAATGTGTAGGTAAACATCAAAAAGTATATCACTTAAATGATTTAAAATTCTATATCTATACAAATTATCTTTTTCAATAAGATTTTCAGATCAACAAAACACGCAGGTTCATGTAAATTATCAGAAGGAGGATCATTTTCAGTGACAAACTATACGAAATATTCAACGCTTAAAATTAACTCCTCTAAATTTCTCGAGTCCAAAAGGTTCGTTAAAAGTCATAATGATAACCAATTAATTAACATACAACTCTAGTTTAACAAAATGAGAAAAAAAAGTTTAGACCAAGATTGTTGGAAAGTATAGAAATAAGATATATGTGCATACACTTTGTAAAATAGAGAATAAATAAAATAATAAGAACAATTTAGAAAAAGAGAACCCGATGTTGACTCATGTTGTGATGGTTTATTCTCAAGGTTTCTTGACCACTTGCAAGATACAACAACGTAGGTTCCCGTTACTCATTTTTTGGTGCACACAAAAGAAAATCCTTGAACCTGATATAAAATAGCCAAAATTCAAACAAAGAAAGACACAAAATGAATGAGGAAATGTTTCTCTTATTTTCTAAAGAATTTTTGGAGTATTTAAATTTGTGGGTGGGGTTCCTATTTATAAACAATGAAATGACACTTATGAAAAGTCATAACTTTTCACTTTATAGAAAACACATTTAAAAGGTTTTTAATTCACCAAAGGGCACAACCCCTCATTTGGTGGCCTAATAGTTAAGGCTCATATTCTCAAGAGACATGCATTGGTTCAAGTTGCCAATGTTTATTGGCTCTTTTGATCAGCTAGGCACCATTTCATTTAAAATTTTGACCATTGAACCATGACAATGGTTTGTATTATTTTTACTTAGCACTAAAATATTTTAAGAGTACTACTATTGAACCATTTGAAACCTACCACTCAGAAAACCCTCTTGATGTGGCACTATGGCGTGCTTTATTAAAAAAACCATATCCAAAATATATAAGGGCGTTTGAAAATACAAAAAGATGGAGATGAGATTGGGGAGTTCTTCAATGGAGATGAGAATAACGTGTTACAGATGCACTTGTGGGAGGTTGAAGCCAGTGCAGATAAATCTGGCCTTGTTGTCCATGGCATTGAGCTTTGGCCAAAAGAAGAAGAAAATTATTAGTAGAATTAATTCATTTTCTTATGGATTAATCCTATTTCTTCCTTTTTATTCTCTAGAGTACTCTAAAATCTTAAAGTTGGTAACTAGAAGTTTTGCATGCATGAATTAATCATTTTAATTTATTGCTCAATTTTTTTTTCTTTTAAAGAAAGAAGGGTGGCACCTTCTAAATTTTATTCAAAAAAACTTCTAGAAGAGTCATAATCAGTGTTTTAAGTTTCGTACCGTACCGGCTGGTACGGCCGATATTTTTCGTACCGGCCACCGGTCCGATATAGGTACACTACCTGTTTTGTACCGGCCGAAATACTGACTGTTTCGGCCGATATTTCGGTCTATACCGGTCTGTGTACTGGTCTGTACTAGCCGATATTTCGGTCCTTTTTTTTCATTTTTTCAAACTACAAGCTCATTTTTTGACCCCCAATTCAGACTAGACTATTTATAATTTATATATCTATGTATTTATGTATAATTTATTCATATATAAACTATTATTTTGAAATATAATATATATATACATTTATATATATAATTTATTTATATATCGACTATCCCGAAATGGTACATGAAACGGTACCGATATCGAAATATTTCGTTCCAGTGCCTTTACCGGTATGGCATCCGGTACGGTATTCAAAATATTGGTCATAATAGAAACCAGACTCCAAAAACGTGAAAAACAAAGAGCAATAACAATCTTGCAACTAAAGACCTATAAGAGGCATAAAAACAAACAGTTAGCCTCTAATGTAAGGGAGACCAAGCTTCTCCAATCTGAGCAATACTTTCAGTTGCCATGCAATCTGATCAACATCAACAAAGCTTAACAAAATACCAAATTCTCCCTTCTGAGCAAGAAAATCAGTCCCCTAGTTTGCTTCTTGGAATTGATACGAAATTGAGAAAGTAATGAGAGACAACACCGACTGCAAGTCCACCCAAAAGTCTCACAAATACCATGCATTGCAAGAACTAATTCTCACCCAGTTAACAAGCACAACAGAATCACTCTCAATCTCAAGCTGTGAGTACCCCAAAGAAGAACAGAGTCGCACTCCACTAGCCAAAGCTCACATCTCTACTTCCATATTAGTGCCGAAACCATAAGCTTCCGAAAAACCAGCAAGAAAATTTCCCTCAGCATCTCGAATCACTCCTCTCCCACCACTATTGCCAGGATTGCCTTTACAACTCCCATCCACATTAAGCTTCACCCAGCCCGCCGCTGTCCAATTCCATTTAAGCACATGACTATGAGGCTGATGACGCTGATGGGGCAGACTGGAATCTCCATAGTCTCAAGAACTCTCCTATCCGCAGGAGTCAAAGAAGGCATCTTCACAATATTTGACGAAATGTCCATCAACCAGAATTTAATAGAGCGCTACAGATCCTAGAACACCCTCCATACGGGCTTTGCATCATCTCACCCATAGTCTCCAAATAATTAAGTAAGGCAACAAACCAATTAGGACACCCCTTTGTGATGACTTTCGAGCATAAGTAAACCAAGTAATGACCTTTGACCACCAAGAGCTTGCCCCTAGACATTGGACTCCAAAAGCCAAAGCAGCTCTCTTCCACACCTCCCTTGCCAATTCGCCCATGCTAAAAATGTGATCCAAGGTTTCCACTAAACTGTTGACACAAAAATCACATTTAGATGTTAAAGGGGGATACCTATAGAACAAATCCTAGTATCCACAAGTAAACAATTAAACCTAGCTTTCCAAAAATAGACAGAGACGTTTTTGGGAAGGTGTTTATGCCATATCCAATCCATCCATGGAACCTCAACCCTGCGCACCCTGATGGCATCCCAAGCCAAAGAGGTGGTAAAAGAACCATTACGGTAGGTTTCCACACCACCAAATCCGAACTCCCATGAACTCCTCCTATCTCATTAACAATTTCCAAAGCTTTTTGAAGAACCAACTAACTCATGAAGAAGCTCAACATCCCAATTTCCATCTCGAAAGTGATCTTGGGCTTTAAGAGTCAGGTTCATCAGCATGGAAACTGATTCACAAAGCAGACCAGTTGACATCCATCTATCAAACCAAAAAGAAGCTTTTCCCTCCCGAATACAAAATTTCATATTAGATGCTCAATTGATTTGATGATTGGAGTCTTTCATTTAAGATACTCTTCGCGATTTTAAGGCTTTAGAATGAAGTTTACTAACAGAAATGATGCATATGCTTGATTTCAGTTGAGATATGCATGCATGCATGGTCTTAATTTCCAAAAATAAATCTCCTTTATTTTTATTTATTTTTTGTCTTTTTCCATTCACAAAATAATATAAAATGGGGACAGCACACCAGGTTATGATGTAAAATTAAAATACGGCACATCCAAATCTGTATTATAATTTACCATGATCATAGAATATTTATAACTTGATTATCTGATCGATACCACATGTTAAATATTTTAATATGAAATTTTAATTTCTAAAAGGATTTTCGGTCTTCTATGATTCACGATATTAAATACAATGATATAAGTTAGAAATGTACCTCTTTCTATTGCAGCTTGTGTATCCCAATGTCTAAAAACACAATTATGTTGTAGGTAAAAACTCTAAACTCTCTTCGTGCTTAAATAGGCTTTAGGACATCACGAAATCTAGAGGTATTTATGTCTCATTAAAGCTCATTAATTAAATTATATAATTTGTACTAATGTAAACCTATAAAGATATGGGTGTGTGGGATATTAAATTTTAATAAAACTCTTGCATTCTATTTATAAAAAACGGCTTGAATCAATTTGCATGGAATTCTGTTTTGGTCCTCAATCAAGGAATAGAAAAGAAGGAAAAAGGAAAAGGAAAAAACAGATAATCAGGATTAGTAATTAATATTGTCTAAGATAGCTATTTATATCATGGCAGCTGTCTCATATATATACAGAACATTCAGCTTGGACTCGCCTAGCTTGCATGTGTGCACACGTACGAAAACTTTCAAGTCTTTCAATTTGCCTTGAAATTATTGAAGGTGTTTCTATTATATATATATATGTAACGCCCGCTCGAGTCTTCCTCTCACATTTTACGTCGACACAACGTCTTCATCAACATAGAAAACTTGCAAGAGAAGAAATAGGAAGGGAGAAATGGAAACGGATATAACAAGGATTCTACTTGAAGAGTGCATCGCCAACATCATTTCCAACACAAGCCCTCGCGATGCATGTAGATTGTCTCTGGTTTCTCGAGCCTTCAAAACAGTTATGGCTTCCAATCTCGTGTGGGAGAGGCTTCTGCCACCGGATTATCGAAACATCATTTCTCCATTAGTTTTGGCGTCATCATTGACCTTGAATATGTTGCCCAAGAAGGATCTTTCTTTCCATCTATGCGACAATCCTACCCTCATTGGCAACGGTAACATGGTAAGCAAAAAAGGCTACCTAGTTATTTAATTATGTTTACTTCGTGTTATTCAGTTAGGAAAGGATCATCCATTTCTTATATTGATTATTTTGCTTCAAAAGATTCCATTTTAATCAGAGGAAGAGACTAACCTATTCTGCCAAAAAGGCTAAGCGTTATGGATCGATCCTATCTAGCTAGATTGAATGAAATTTTCCGAAACATAAATAATTTTGGAAAATAACATGCAACATATAATATATACATATATCTAGCTATATCAAAGAGTTGTTCTCGAGCATGATTAACGTACATGCACACCAATGTTTTCTAAAAGCATCATTAATGGGTTGGTGTTTGATGTTTGCAAAATGGTACACATAATTTGTTGGAATCTCTAAACTAGCTACATAGAGCACAGAGGAATTAAGCAACATAAATTTTTTAATCACAAAGATATTTTATAAAAATTACAAAAGTAAAATTACAAATTAATGTGATTTTATATGATACATCAATTGTAAAACTATTTTTTATACAGTAGATCTAATGTACACATCATATAAGGTTACGTCAATTTGTAAGTTTACTTTTATAAACTCTCTTTGTGGATGTAACATTTCTTAGCAAGCAATATTTAGGTCAACCAATAGCTGATCAGGTTAGACGTTGTTATAAGTTGTAACACAAGTAATTTCCAGTACCGTCTTAGCATCCTTCTAGTGATAGATGATCTTGTACGTACACCCCTAGCTAGCCAAATTAGAACTGTACCTAAAATGCTCAAACCCTAATTATATGCTCAAACCCTAGCGCATCATGTCGATCGCATTCAACCAAGGGAATTGAATTAGGAGGGACTTCATAATATTACTACAGAGACGGCCATACCACGTTTTGGAACCTGCCTTCGTAATCGAATGATGATTCCTCACAGCCACCTGTCATCACATGAGTGGCACACATTGTAAAGTTTGTTATGCAATATACTCTATAAATAGACAATCTGATGTACATGGAACAAAATGAGAATGCAAGAATTTCACTGAGTATTGATTGTTTGTGATGAGTATGAACTTTCCTAAAACAATTTGCATGCATTTCCTTCCTTTAGTTTAAACATGGTATCTAGAGCATAAGACTCACGTCCTCTCCTTCCTCATGGCCTCCCCTAAAAATCCTCCGCCTTCTAATCCCTCCTCCATCATTACCTCCGTTGCACATTTCATTACCATTAAACTTACCATTCACAATTTTCCACTGTGGAAGGCACAAATTGTTCCTTTCCTCAAGAGCCATCAACTGTTTGGTTATGTTGATGGTTCTATTCCTTCACCCATTGCCTTTGTTGATGGCAAAACCAACCCAAAACATACCTTATGGGTCTTACAGCACTAGCTCATCATCTTTACCATTAATTCCTCTCTCTCCAAGTCTGTTTTTGCCCAAGTCTTGGACTGTACTACATCTCATGAGGTTTGGACGACTCTTCAAAATATTTTCCAAGCTCAATCTTCTGCTCATGTTATCCAAACCCAATATCAGCTTGCTACCCTAAAAAAGGAACTGAATCCATCTCATATTACTATAACAAAGCAAAAACCCTTGCCTCTTCCCTCAGTTCAGCGGGTCACACCCTCACTGATCAAGAGTTCTCTATCTATATCCATGTAGGACTCGGGACTGATTATGAGTCCATGGTTACCTATCTAACCACACGTCTTGATCCACTTTCCCCCATCAAATTTATAGTTACCTGCTTAACCATGAATCTCGCTTGTCTCATCAAAATCAATCCTTGCTCATGGGTTCTTCCTTCTCTGCAAATAATAAAGTTGCTTGAGCACCTTCATTACTTGGTCATCCCCCTTGTGGTGGACAAAATGGTGTTTGGGGGCGTCGTCGTGGACAAAATGATGGTTAGAATAATGGTCATGGTGGCTTTTCCCCCAACCATTTCAACATTCGCAATGACTCCCGCTCGGTTTGTCAACTTTGTCAAAAGCCAGGTCACACTGTTATCTTGTGTAATCACCGCTTCAACCATGATTTCTAGTCCCCTACCCCCTCTTCTTTGACTGCCAACTACAACCATCTCCCCACTTCCGCATCTCTTCCATCTAACTAGTTTTCCAACACAGTTGCAACCAACCACTTCACCCCTGACCTCTCTGCCCTCAACTTAAACTCTGTGTCCTATCAAGGTTCCAACCAAGTAAGCATTGAATATGGATCTTCTCTTCCTATTTAGAATGTTGGTTCGGCTTAGTGGAGTTCCCCTTCCAGAAATTTTCTCTTGACTAATCTTCTTCATATCCCTTTGATTTCTCTAAATTTACTCTCTATTAGACAGTTTTGTCTTGATAACAACATTTTCTTTGAGTTTCACTCTGGTTTTTTTCTTGTGAAGGATTCCCATTCCCAGGCGGTGCTCCTTCAAGGTCCAGTTGAGAACGGGCTATACATTCTACCATCCAAACCTACTACACTAGCTTCAAATAATCTATCTCCACAAGCTCATCTAGGCACAAGAACCACCACTTTGCTTTGGCACCACCGATTAGGACACCCCTCCTCTCACATCACTCGGTTGACCCTTCAACGGCTTCATCTTCCTACCACATCTAGTGCTGGGCTTCCTCCTTGTTTGGCATGTTCTCAGGCTAAGGCCCATGTTCTTCCCCATCCTCTATCCCCCTCACAATCCACTGGGCCCTTTCAGCTTATCCTTTTAGATGTTTGGGGCCCAAACCCATTTTATCCACAATGGGTTGTCGCTATTATCTTTCAATATTAGATTACTTCTCCAAATCTTTGGCTTTTTCCCATGAATGCTAAATCTAATGTGTCTCCTATTATAACTGCTTTTCTTCAATTTGTTCATAATTCTTTTTCACGCAATGTTATTTCGGTACAAACCGATGGGGGTGGGAATTTTGCCCTCTTTGGTCCATTTTCCAAACGTATGGCATCACTCATCGCCTCACTTGCCCCACTCCCATCCTTAAAATGGAAGTATAGAGAGATGACATAGACACATTGACAAAACCAGGTTGTTACTTCTCTCTCATGCTTTCATGCCACTAAAATATTAGGCTGAATCCTTACCGCCACATATTTAATTAATTGGATGCCCACTCTTGTCCTAAACAATAAATCCCCTTTTGAAATTTTGATGGGCCATGCAACCGATTACCACTTTTTTCAGGTGTTTGGGTCCACTTGTTGGCCCAACTTAAAGCCTTTTAATCACCACAAATTGGATTTTCACTCTCAAATGTGTCTTTATGGGCTATAGCCCCAACCACAAAGGCTATAAGTGCCCCCATCTTCCCTTGGGCTGGGTATATGTCTCTAGAGACGTTATCTTTACTAAAACATTGTTTTCCCTCCCAGCCTAAATCCATTGGCCCATCTTCCTTACCCTTTCCACAACCTCCCCTTTCCATTTTCTCGCTTGCCTCTATACCCACGGCCCAATATTTTGGCCCACCTAACACTGATCCAAACTCCAGTGATATACCCCATTCCACTACACCTTCCCCTTCTGTTTCAAACCCTAATTCAACATCTCCCACCTCTGCCGACACTAATTCTCCCATCTCTTCTGTGCCTCCCTCGGCTATACCCTCGATCCCTGTTTCCACAAACGCATCCTCCCCTTCCATTCCCCTTATCCAACGTCACCCCATGACTACTCGATCTCGCACCAACACTATATGTCCTCGTGTGCGAACTAATGGCACTGTCCTATGGCCTTCGAAAAGGCCCTCTGTGTCTCTCACCACCTCTCAAGTCTCCTCCCCTCCTCCTCTCACTCCCTAACCTATAGTTCATTGTATTTTTCTTTTATATTTTACCCACTCTCCTTCTGTGCACTACAGTTATTGTAATGAGATTTTGGTATGAGGCATCCCACCCATTCCTCTTATATTATTTTAATTTAATGCATTATTAATTAGAAAAAGAATTAGTTGATATTATAATTAAAACTTACTAGAATCCCTATAAAGATTATTTCTACTCAATATGAAATGAATGTACACTCAATGCAATTTTATCTATTATTTACGTCTATCATACTTCTTCCGAGACTTATAGTTACTAGCTAGAGGTCAAAACCGACCACACCGACATGTTTTTCAAGGGGTGATATCAATCGAAACCGGCCGATGAAGGGAGGTAAAACCAGCCAGCTTAGTTTCGGCAAGTTACCCTTGGTTCATCGGTGACACTGTCAATTTCACTCCCATAAAAAAATTTTACAAATCTGAAACCTCACAACAAATAATCAAATATCACAACAAAAAATTCAAAAATGAATCGGAGAGACAAGTAGCCCTTCATCGGCCTTCCGTGCATGTGACATGTGTCATCCTATCAAAGTTGAGAGGGAAATGAGAGAGCTGAGAGCCTGAGAGGGAGATTGCATCAAGGAGGGAGGGAGAGAGAGAGAGAGAGAGAGAGAGAGAGAGATAGATGAAAGGGAAACAGCGTGAAAATGAGAGGGAATGGGGGGTCAGGGGTTAGGGTTGAAACGCTAATCCAAAATGGCACCGTTTGCTTTATGAAACCAAACACGTTGTTTCATTTTTTTTTTTTCAAAATCCTAGGTTTAAAACAACGTCGTTTCACTTACTTAAGTGAAACAACGTCATTTTATACACGTATAATATATATATATATAATCGGCCAGTTCACTAGTTTGAACCAAGTTCAAACAAGAACTAAACCGGTTGACGTCGGTTACAACCTATTTCTATCACCGGCCGACGGGTTCTCTCCCGGTTTCAATCGGTTCTATACTCCAACAGTCGGTCCACGTCAATCTCGACCGGTTTTAAAGGTTTTTGTACATCCCAGATAGTTACATCACAATATTAAAATTGTTTTAGAAAATTTACACTTTTATTGACCCAAGTCGTATTTATTGACCCAAGTCGTATTTATTGACCCAAGTCGTTTCATTTAATATTTTAAAACAACTTTTATTGACCCAAGTCGTTTCATTTAATATTTTAAAACAAATTTTATTGACCCAAGTCGTATCATTTAATATTTTAAAACATTAAATTGTTAAATTCTTGCACAAAATACATAGATAAAACTTCATCCATATTATAATGTGAATATATTAAACTCACGAATGAAAAACAAATATAAATACAAGGAATTTGAACAACTTGCAATTTTCTTAATCATCAATTGTCAAGGGCTGGTTTGGATTCATGGATGAGATAAGATGATTTTAGATGAAATATGAAAGTTGAAAAAAATAGTTAGAATATTATTTTTAAAATTATTATTGTTTTAAGATTTGAAAAAGTTGAATTGGAATTTAAAAAAGTTGAATTGTTTATTAAATTTTGTGTGAAAATTTTTTTAAAAAAATTATAATGATAAAATAAGATGAGATGAGATGAAACACTTTCTGAATCCAAATCAATCCTCAACAAAAATCATAAGCTACTAAAGTAGAGCATAAACATCCTGTCTAGCTTGTAAGAGAAATCATTTGTACAGAACGTGCAGGTCTCAGACAATTTTTTAAAAAAATTAAATAAATATGAGATCTACATAAAAAAAATTTAATAATGGTTTCCCTTTTTTTTTTTTTTTTTTTTTCCCCNACGAAAACCGATCGAGTTTGATCTAACAGAGCGACTCATCCAATGAGAAAACATCTCCATCAAATCCTGAATCAACTCCCTCATGCCCGTCGAATTCACCAAGACCCAACAGCTTCTCAATTGGAAGTTCTTCATCCAACACAAAGTCTTCCTTTTGAATCGGTAATTTATCGTTTGATTCAAAACCATCTTCTTTTGGTTTTAGAATGCCATCTTCCATTTCTAAGGGCACAATTTTCATGGTGTTTTTGGTTGTTTTGCTCAATCTTGAAGGCACAGTTTTGATCCTGCGGATATCATTGGAGCTGTCTTGTTGCTCCAACTCTAGTGTCTTTGAAGCTGTTCGTTTTGAGCTGAATTCAAGCCTTCTCGTACAACCTCTAGGTTCAACCTTTTTAGCATGCAGTTTTACTCCAACAGATTTGGAAGGAGATACGATGTCCTTTGGAGGCGAAGTAGAAAACCAAATCCAAGGCTCCTGAGATCTCCAATCGAATTCCCGTTCAAAGGGCCAGAAAATTGGTTCATCAGAATTGAGATCTTCCAAACTAGCTTCAGAAACATGCTCCAGAGTTTTATCTGAAATCAAGTCGGAATCTTCACCATCAAGATTTACCAAAGAGGCCGGGAAACCCGTTCTGTTCGGGTAGAAAATTTGAGAAGATTCATCGGGCATGCTGCTAGGAGGAGTTGAAGAGTTGTCACAACTTTTGGGTTCCTCACAGGACTGCCACTCAACATTCTCAGAACAGCTTTCATTTGCATCAATCAGAGTTGAGCTCAGCAGCCATGTAACTACCTTCCCTCCATTCAAATCATTCTTGGAAGTCTTCTCTGCATCTGGGATGGGATTCTCAAGAGTTGAACATGGAGAAAACAGCCTATTCTCCTCAAAAACTGACCAAGGGGTTGTGCAATCTGAAGACAACCACACACACTCCCTACCATCATAGCAAATTTCCTTGGCCAACTGTTTATCAAGATCAATATCTTCTTCTGCGGAATATTGGAGAAAAGGAGCAGCAGCAGCAGCCTCCTTTCTGGATTTACAGATAGGACCCATCTTTTCAATGCGTGATCTAATGGGTTTGTTGTGAGTGCCAGTTGAAGATATTCTAGCATGTCCATCTTCTATACGATCAATGCTATTCTTTTTCTTTGAGGACAAAGGAGAGTCACTCTTCACAATAACCCCAGAACTTTGTTTTCTAGTGAAGCTCCTTCTGTTGGAGTTTTCAGTCATCGCCAAATTCTTTAGAAGCTCAGAGAGAGAGAGCTAGGGAGTAGAAAAGGTAGTAAACCCCGACAAGACCGGCAAAGCATTGAATGGTTCCAAATAGAAGTCAAGAAATAGAAATAGCGTGTGTAAGATTAAAAGAAACTATCAAAAGGAAGATCCAACTGAGTTTAATTAATATAAGATAGCACAAAAGAGATGACTAGGTCTAAAAATATTAAAAGTAATCAAGTCGAGGCAAATATATTGACAAGAATAATGCTATTTTTCATCTTTAATTTTATCAATCTTCAATCACGTCGATTGATGTGACATATTTTAATCAACTTTGCATATCAATCATTTATACAAAAAAATCACTTAAATTACAACATATTATAGTGTGATTAGGGATACAAAATTCAATGTGAAGAACAATATCTCCCTAATGATAATTTGACATCCTAATTAGTTAGATTAGAAGAGCGATCACAGTTTCTTTGAAAATCAGTAATCTAAGCAAAGAAGTTTCAACATGGAATATTATTCAAACCAGAAAATAAACCATAGAATTTCAAGTCCAGCAATGGACAACCCAACCCAACTACCATTATATTATTTATGAGAAAATGAAATCATGAACTGCAGTTCCAAGCCAAGTCTATTACTAAATAAAAAAGAAGGGTATTTAAAAGTAATATTGGCTAACACATTTGCGCGTTCAAAGGAGGAAAAGTATGAATCAAGGGATGCAACCACGCCACAATCAACAACTCAGGAGAATTTATTCAATTGCCTTTCCACTCGATTATTATTAATGTTGTTATCTCATCCATATAATGAAATCACCATTGAGTTTAATGGAAATATGCATAAAAATATATATATATAACCTGATAATATATATATTTAAAAAAAATCTAAAGCCTTCAATGAAATGGATAGTAATTTTCTTCTATATATAATTTATCAGTAAGTCTAGGGGCAACCAGGGTTACAACCCCACTGCGTTCCCGTATGACGTGGACGATGCCACATCATCTTTTTTAATTTAAAAAAAAAAAAAGCGAACTTAGAAAGCGGAAAGAAATAAAATAGGTCTCATTTTTGTGTGAGAAGACAAAATCCTGAGCTTCGAGCGTCCTTGTCTAGTCTTTACTCAGACCATTAAGAGTAATGCTACGTACAGTCCTCATTTGGGGACTGTAATGCAAGCCTAGGCAAATTTATTTTTAAAATTTTTTAAAATTACAAAAATATCCCTCCTCAAATGATTTTTTTCTCATTTAAGAAAGGATCTGCACATACAGTCCCAAATGGGGACTGCAAATAGAATTTCTCAACTATTAATGATCGGTTTGATTCACCAAATTCTGATGTTTACCAAAACTCATCTTATTACATAAATTAATACCCTTTTTCATTCCGAACAAATAGATCTCTCAAGACTCATCTTTCATTATTTCACGTATCAACATGATGAAATTACTAAAGTGCCTGTTATTTTTAAAATTCAGAGAAGTTTAGTGACAGAATTGAAGGAAAAGCTAAGCAAAACAGAATGTGTAGGAGAAGATCTATATTCCATTCGATTCGAGTATATTTTTCTTCTAGGAAGGGGATAGTAACATCAGAGCACAACAACCATCAGTCAAAAAGGAGAGCTCCAAACTGAAAGGAACAACAAAAGCACAATCGAAACCATTAAACCAAACCAAACCAAACCACTATCTTCTACAGACTACAAAGCCACTCAAATCAACGATATAAACCCAACTGAGCCTTTAAACCCTTCAGTTCCTCCATCTACCACCATCGCCGCCGTTGTCGCTCGAGTACCTGGACCTGTCACCATACCCATGGTCACGACCACCACCATACCCGCCACCTCCATATCCGCCACCTCCTCCATATCTGCCTCCACCGTAGCTTCTGTCACCGCGGCCATACCGGGCTAGCTTGGAGAAGACGAAAGTAATACCGAGTTGAAGGAAAGGACCAACCGTTGTCCAGTGGGTTCGTTTCATTGACGAAGAGAGGTCTATTCGCGGCTTGGAGAAGACAAGTTCTAGGGATGGAGAAGAAGACAGAGTGAAATATAGGATTGAATATGAAGAAAATGAAATCTGGGGCTTGCTCTGCTGAGGAGAGAGCAATGAATCTGGAGAAGAGAGGTTAGGTTTTTGGAGAAGAAGAAATAAGATTTTGGAAGAAGAATTGTGGAAGAGAAAGTGGGTTTGAAATGTAATGAGGGAAACCAAATGATGATAGAGACGAGGGACCCCTTAAAGACCAAAACCCATTAAAATGGAAACGACGCCGTTTCCATTTTTGCCACGTTGGATGCGAGGTTGCAGTGAGGACTCGAGGCAGGTTGTCCCCAACGTTTTTTATATGAGCTGTGCTACGCATCAGCCTCTGTTCATGGCTGATGCGTAACACACTAATAGATTTAACTTGTTTTTTTGTTATTTTTCTCTTTCATAATTTAAAATCATTGGTTAAGAAAATGCCACATATAGTGTGGGATGGTTGATGCAAAAACAGGGGCTGATGCAAAGTATTTTTCTTTTTATATTTTATTAAAATAACTATAGAGATAGATGACATTAGAACTTCATTTTAGAATTCAAGTTTTGTAAATTCAAAATTCAGAATGTTGGTGACAATTATGGCAGAGATTTTCATTGAGAGAAATTATAATTATCCCAATTTCTAAAAGAGTTATGTGTAGACCACACAACCTATAACAATTAAATAGTAAAATTGATTTGTAAGATTCAAAATTTAAAAACTATCTTCCATATCAATTATATCATGTAAACACTGTACTAAGTATGTTCTACACACTACCTAGAGATTAGAATTTTTCTTTCTTAAAAAGGAAATCCGAGATTTAAAACTCTTGGATTAAATTTAAGAGAAACGCTTCCTGATGGTCCGACTGAAAAACCCACAAAAATAGCCCTTTATTCAACTAACTCCATGTAAGCCAACATACTGTAAGAGAAATCCAATCCACCACAAAGAATCACGGTTGCATGCTATTAGCCCTTTTGCCTTCTCATTTGCACCGCCTGCTTGTCTTTGTCCCTCTCTTTCTCACTGCATCCCTTTGCACCACTGTCAGTTCGACACTGACGCCAGCATCTTAGTCCAATGTCGATGTCGATGCCATCTTCCTCGCACCGCCCAACTCTGCCCCTTTCTTCCTCGTTGTCCCTCTCTTCTTCTCATTTGCACCACCTGACTCTGCCCCTCTCTTCCTCACTACCTACACAGTCATTGCCAACCATCTCCATCCCAGAAGAGATCTTTTTTATATCCTCTCCATTTTCGTTTCTCGGATCAAGAAAACCAAAATCCAAGCAACAGATATTTTCACGAGAAAGAATATGTTGAATTACGCTCGGGCCAACGAAGACGAGGTCGATGATTTCAACCAGTACGATCCAACGCCGTACGGGGACGGTTACGACATCGTGCTCCGGCCTCTCCCACCGTCCAATGAGACCTGCTACCCTCTCTCCTCCTCCACGCCTTCTGATGACTTCGACTATGATCGCCCCCAATACACCTCCTACGCCAAGCCCTCCGCCTATCGCAACGAGGCCCTCGAGACTGAATACAGTAGCTACACCCGTCCCAAGCCTCGACCTGCGCCCCCTTCACCCGGTGAGGGAGATTTCGAAGGAGGTGAGTATGGGGCTAGGCCAGATGTTGGTCATGGGTTCCCTCCTCCTGGGGTGAACAGGCCCTGGTATGGTGAGCCTGAGTATGGATCGGGAAGGCCCAAATTTGAATTAATGCATGATCATAGCTACAGAAACTTGTAACAAATTCCAACGTCGAGGCAGTTGGGGGTTCCTTCGGGTGTCTCAGTCGTGAGGTTGAAATCAACTGGGGGTTCGGATGCGACGGGTGGAGGGCTGAAATGGCGAGAAAGGATTTGGATTTGAAGTAGTGCTGCTTCAGTAGAATTGTGGTAGACGGGTTACGTGTTATCAAGTGATTGGAAGGCTTTTTTTGGATATAAGCAACCTGACCGGTTGTAAGGATTTCCCTAAATTTAAATCAAAGATCTTCGTCAAATTCTTTATGGAAAATTGCTTAGCGGTCTCCAATATCCCCCTTTTTTTATTAAAAAATGCTAAACGCGCATAATCCAAGAGCACGGACAAAAAGACACGTGAACACAAAAACAAATTTTCGTCTATTTTTTAAATTAAATATTGGAGTTATAGAGTCAAAATAAGCAAAAGCACAGAAAACTTCCAAATGTATTTCCCAAAAAATAAAACAAATCATTTTATTATCAGCCATTTATCACAAAATTTAAAAAAACTGTACTCTTTTCATTTGTTTCTCTCAACTTAGCAACTAATGGAAAAGCGCACTTTGCCTACTCAAATTATTATTAGTTTTATATATATTTTGTTTCTCAAACTATAAAAACTAATGCATTAGACTCACTAATAACTATTAAAAGCTAATAATTATAGAATTAAAATGGATGAAAAATAAGTAGCTCGATATAATGTTGAAGGTCGAATCTTAAGGAAGGGTGCAAGTCATAATTTTATTTGGTAATTTTGTAGGTAAAATATGCATGTCAACTTTTGTTATTTAAAGACTCAAAATATAAAATCTCTTATATCTTGTAAAGGAAAGAAAAGGTTCTATTTTGACCATGGAATTTCCTTTCTTTATAAGATAACTCATCCTATTTAATATGATAAAATTATGGAAAGTGTACACATCCTGGTATAGAGTACACATCCTTTAGTCTATATAATTGTGTGTTGTAAAAAATATATAAATTTTAATCTTAAACTTCTTTTACAAATAGAAAATCTAAAACAAACAATAATTAAAAACTTCAAGATGGAGAATCTGAAAACTCGCAATTAATAATCGCCTTAGGATATATGTTTGATTTCCATTCTTTAGGTGTAATATAGCATCGTTATAAAAACAAGAAGAAAAATTGCCAAACGCTGGGGAATGGCATATAAAAGAAGAGTAAACAGAGTGCAATCTGACGAAATTGGCATCCAAATTCTTAAACCAGAGAATAGGTATATTTGGATACAAAAATAGTTTCATCTCATCTCATCATTATAACTTTATCAAATTCTCACATAAAATATAATAAATAATTCAACTTTTTTAAATCTCAAAATAATAATAATATTAAAAAATAATATTCTAACAATATTTTATTCATCTCATCTCATCTTACCATCCAAACGACATATACCCAAAATCTTCACAAAGTTTAAGAAACGAAAGTATCCAAAACTATGTAAAAATCTCAACATGGTCATCAAAATAACCTTAAAAAAAGGAAAAGAAAAGGAAATTTTGGAACGAATAGTGTAGCAACCTTTCACAACATCGAAACTGATAAAACGAAAACAAGAAGAAAAGTGTACCTTTTTGGCTCTTTAATTCAACCAGAGGGAGCAAAGAAAGAACCCTAGAGGTATGAGAGAGATAGGGGTTAAGATGATTCAAAAATCCAAAGGAGTACGAGCATTCATATAAATATTTGGAGAAAAATACAAAGAATGGCTCTTATCTTGTCTGTACACTCTCTGTACTTCCAAAAATAAAAATGCTTGCCATATAGAGCCCCCCCACTCGCTTGGCGGGAAAATAAAATGAAGAAATTAAAATTAAAATCAAATATAGACCTTATAAAAAGATAAAGATAACAAAATTAATAATAAATAAACCAACAAAATTGATAAATATAAATATATATATATATATATAATAAAAGGAAAAACAGATTGTTACAAATGTGGTAAAGTAGGCCCATATAAATTCAATTGTAAAATTAAACAAAAAATTAATGAATTAGAGGTACCACATAAACTAAAATAGAAATTATTGAATCTTATTATTAGATATTTTGTGAATAGTAGTAAAAAAGTAATAATAGAATATTAAATAATAATAAAATAATAAATCATAGTGAAATATTTTGTCCGTACCCAAACTAGGCCTTAATGTTTTATCAAATCATGAAGACATTATTCTAGAACTAATAGACAAAATGAATTATATATTCCGAAGAAAGAAAAGAATATTGACAAAATTAAAAGATACTCTTGATTAAAAAAAAACAACAACAATAAACATTGCCAAACGCTGAGGAAGGGCATCTAAAAGAATAAAAAAACAGAGTGCAATTTGAAGCATTGATATAAATATTTGAAGCAAAATACATAGAATGTCTCTTGTCTCGTCTTTAGAGTTCGCAGGAAAAATAAATAAATAAAAATAAAAATCACTTTTTCTGTGTAATATATAGATTTTACTGAAAGTGGAATTTCTAAAATATTGTACTGAAAACGCGTAATATAATATTATTTGGTAGGACCTATCGAAATTTAACTGAATTTATTTAAGAGTTTAACTACTTGTAACTTGTAAGTTTGGCATTTCAATGTATTATTTATTAGGACGCTCATCATAGTTATAACCAGTGGATGTTAAGTTGAAATGAGTTGAATACTTTATGAATAGTAATAGGTTGAGTTGGTATGATGAGTTTTGTGATGTCCAATTAAGATGAGTTTAAATGTGTTTAGATGTTAAGATGAATTTTAATTTATTTATGATAATTTGAAAAATGTATGAGTCCTACCAATAATTGAAAAGTTATTGTAATGATTGAATAATTAATTTATTAATTTTTTTACTAATAAATAACATAAATTCTCTCAATGCATGTGAAAAATAACTTTTCACTATTTTTTATATGCAATTATTTTCTTATTTGAAATTTATTAAAAATAAAATAAAATATAATAATTATCAATAAAAAAAAAACAACAGTATCATTTCCATTTTTTATTCCATTAGTTGTGTATATATTATTTAATAAGTAGTACAAGAATTTTTGTGCGGGAGAAAAATAAAAAATAAAAACTCACCGACCTGTCGTTACAAAGGTTTGGGATTCGATGTTGTGTGTAATCACGGGAGAGAGAGAGAGAGATTCATTTTTGTGTCAGCTAGTTGTTCCATGAAACAGTATAAACCCAGACAAAGCTATGTTCAGTTATGCACTTTCGCATGTTTGGATGCTCGAGTAGGTCTAAATTCGAGTCCTATTAAATTCTTTGGTGTCAAGGTATTATGAAAAATTTTTATTATTATTTATTATTTTATTATTAATTTTTATATATTTTATATTATTATTTATTATTTTTTTATTATTTTTTTTATTCAGACGCAACCTTAACTCCCTTATTTTTTCATAATTGTGAGACTTATTTTAGGGATGGGTTAAGTCGATCAAAAAATAGAATCACACGTAGATTTCTTCAAATGCATTTATCTAATGTTACATACTACACTCTCATCTTATTTTTATTCTATTATATAAAATGTGAAACTTTTATAATCCTAAATCATCGTTTATTTTTTTTCAAAAAATAATGATTAATGAGTAATGTCACCGAATAACCGAGAATCATCAAAACCCAACACGTTCTCATATCCTAACTCAACATATATAGGCGATTTTAATTTTAAATTTCTTTAGCAAATCAAGTTTATTATATCAATAAAATGGGTGATCTGTTTTGCACACTGACTTTCAAATAAAATTATATATATTTATATATATGTTCCCCACCTCTTAAAGCCAACCCAAAAACTCAACCTAGCGTCTGATCTCAAACTTTACTGCCCCAACCAACAATCTTGGTTGCCTAGTACAAAATCCATGAATGCATAACAAACCACAACACCTATAGTAAACCATCTCAAGAGATTAATTCTACTTAAGACTTCGTTTGGGTGTTGAGATGAGTTGAGTTGAGTTGTGAATAGTAGTATTTTGTAAGTACCAATAAGATGAGGTTAATTTTATTAGGTTAAGATGAGTTTAACTTTTTAATGATAAATTGAAAAAGTAATTGACCACATCAATGATTGGTTTGAGATGAGTTGAGTTTGGTTCAGCAACCAAACATAACCGCATCCCACACCTCTTTTAATTTTTTTTTCCTTTTTTCTTCTAACAAATATGTAGTGTATGGATGATGAGTAAAATAATTCAATTAATTTAACATGAATAAAATTTTAAAATATTTATGTTGTATGGTGTGGAATGATGAGTAGCATAATCCATCCCAAGAATACCACATGATCAAAAGAAAGGAGCAAAGAATAACCACTAAGCACCAACCCTCTTACATCTTATCTAGTTAATGAATATAGATCTAAGTCTTCTCTCTCTCTCCACCAGTAGGTGATAGAGGAGAAGTTAGTTAGTCTCTATTATTCCTGTGGGAGTAAGGGGAAGGAAAGGTAGCCACTAACGGTGATAGTGAAGGCGGAAGATGGAGGAAATCGAAGTAGAATGGGAGCGGCTGCGATTGAATGAAGATGAAAGTAAGCCGATAGCAGTGGACTTGGGAGATATGGAGGAATTTCACAGAAAGGGGGAACGTAGTCTAGTTGGAAGGATCTGTGCTGATCGAACTATCGGGAAGGATGTTGTGAGGAAGACGATGGAAAAGATCTGGCGAGTTAATATGAGTATGGAATTCATTGAGATTGGTACTAATGTGTTTGTTGTGGTTTTTGCAAACCGTGGGGATAGAAATAGAGTTCTTACAAGTTGTCCATGGCTGTTCGATAATTACCTGTTTGCTTTGAAACCGTTTGATGGAAGTATGCAAGCTCATCTTCTTGATTTTTCAACGGCTAACTTCTTGATCCAGATGTATAATTTGCCGTTGGGAGGGATGAATTGCAAAATGGGAGAAGCCATTGGTAGATCCATTGGGAAGATTTTAGAAGTGGATGGAGAGGAAAATGAGGTAGCATGGGGTAGATTCCTGAGGGTGAAAGTGGAATGTGAGCTCACAAAACCACTAGCTCGAGGAAGAACAGTGCAGTGTGAGAGGAAGCAGATTTGGATTCCGCTTAGATATGAAAAATTACCTAAAATCTATTTTCGGTGTGGTTGTATTTTGCATTCAAAACAAGGATGTTTGGGTGGAGAGGGGGAAGGCTTTAAGGAAGATGGTGATCCAAGACAATTTGGGGCTTGGATAAGGGCCTCAGCAACAAGTCGCTATCGTGCTGAAAGACAGTCAAAAGCCTTAGGAATGGGAGGTAATCCCGCGAGTACTGATCAAAGGAAAAAGGGAGAGGAGGTGATAGAGGGAGGTGTGTGGAAGAAGGATAAGAGTAATATGGAGGGTGGCTCGAAAGAGATAGAGGTGAATGAGATAACACAAGGTGCTGAAGACTCATCAGTTTTGAAAGTAGAAAATGCCAAGTTGGAAAACTCTATTAGTATATCAAAAGAACCTGAGGAAGACTATCTATCTGTTATTGATAGTGAACTTACAATAACAGACACACAGCAAGAAAATGAACAAAAAAGGAGTAAAACAAGCACTTGGAAGAGGAGAGCTTGGGTTCAAAAAGCTCATGGTGAGTATCTAACACCTAGTGTTCTGTTGAAAAGAAATGCAGTATGTAGTAGGGATGAGAGTGAGAAATTGGAGTGGAGAGGTAAAAGATTGTGAAGGAGAATGTCAGAAGGGGGAGATGTGGATTCAAACTGTATGGTGGAGGCTGCTGAGCAGCCCCACCAAGATCAATGAAAATCTTAGTTTGGAACTGCCGAGGGCTTGGCAACCCTCGGACAGTTCAAGACCTTAGCCTATTGGTTAAGGATAAGAGGCCGGGAGTATTTTTTTATGGAGACTATGGTGAAAACTAGAAGAGTGGAAGGATTGAAATCAAAGTTGGGAATGACTGGTTGTTTTGTGGTTGGTTCACTGGGAAGGAGAAGAGGTTTGGCCCTATTTTGGGATAATCAAGCAAGTGTGGAGATTCTTAATTTCTCTCAATGGCATATCAATGCTAGTGTCAAAGAAGGCAATACAGATGAGTGGAACTTTACTGGCTTCTATGGACACCCTGAGGCAACAAAGAGAAAGTTCACTTGGAAGTTGTTGACTAGATTACAACCTAGTGAAGGGAGAGCCTGGTGTGTTGGAGGGGAATTTAACGAGATTTTGACCCAAAGTGAAAAAAAAGGGGGGGGGGGCAGTTGAGACCTGAGGGGCAGATGGGGATGTTCAGAGAAGCCTTGGAAATAAATGATCTATTTGATAGGGGTTACGTGGGAGATTGTTTTACTTGGAGTAATGGTCATGATGACCATACTTTTACTAAGGAAAGACTTGATAGGTTTGTGGCAAACAAGGAATGGAGAGGGAGATTCCAGCTAGTTAAGGTGGAAGGTCTGGTTGCTAGGAGCTCAGACCATAAACCTCTGCTAATGACTGCTGGGAATGAAAAGTATGGGAAGAGGAAAAGAAAATTCTGGTTTAAGTTTGAAGCCAGCTGGCTAAAGGAAGAGGATTGTGAGATGATGGTGAAGAAAGTTTGGGAAAGGAAGCAGATGATTCTTGAACCCATTAAGCAAGTGAAGAATCTGTTACAAAGATGCAGTGGTGAGCTAATAAAGGGATTCAGTAAGAGGGACAGGGATAGAGAAGGGAAAATCGAGCTGCTAACAAGACAGATAAAAGAGTTGCAAGATATGGAGGGTCCTGAGGTGGTTGATGAATTAAAAAAGCTTAAAAAAGAGGTGGGGAAACTGTTTGAGCAGGAGGATCTAAGATGGAGGCAGAGGGCAAAAATGAACTGGTACAATTTGGGAGACAAGAACACAAAGTTCTTCCATGCTTGTGCCAACCAAAGGAAGAAAAGAAACAAAGTGATGTCAGTGGTGGATGCTCAAGCTATTTTGAGATCTGAAGAAGATGAGATTGCAGAGGCCTTTAAGCAGCATTTCTTTGAGGTATACAAATCTGAATCCCCCTCGATAGAGGCCATTGAGGAATCTATACGTCCCATTGATGCAAAAGTAACAAGTAGTATGAATGAGGTGCTGGAGAAGAGGTTTTGCAGGGAGGAGGTGGAGATAGCTTTGAGAGACATGGGCCCACATAAATCCCTGGGCCAGATGGCTATAGTGCATGTTTTTATCAGAACCTATGGAGGACTGTGGGTGGAGATGTCAGTGAAGCTATTCTGAGTTTCTTGAATGAAGGTAGAATGGATACATCCTTGAATTTCACTTACATTGCCTTAATTCCAAAGATATCTGAGCCTGTCAAGGTGGGTGATTTCAGGCCAATAAGCTTGTGCTACGTCTTGTACAAGCTCATTGCAAAAACTTTGGCAAACAGATTGAAGAAAGTTGTAGATGGGGTGGTTTCACAGAATCAAAGTGCCTTTATCCCAGGCAGATTGATCACTGATAACATAGTGACAGCTTATGAGGCTTTACATTCCATGAAAACCAGATTAAAAGGGAAGATGGGGGCAATGGCTTTGAAGCTAGACATTTTGAAAGCATATGATAGAGTTGAGTGGAAATATCTTGAGGCAATAATGGTGAAAATGGGGTTTGGGAAGAGATGGATCAGCTTGATCATGGGATGCATTACTACTGTGTTATATGTTGTTTTACTGAATGGATAGCCTGGAGAAGTGATAATTCCAACGAGAGGTTTGAGGCCGGGCTGTCCCCTTTCTCCATATCTTTTCTTATTGTGTGCTGAAGGTTTAAGTGGATTACTCAATGAGGCAGAAAGGGCAGGCAAGATTAGAGGTGTGGTAGTGGCAAGAGGAGGAGTAAAACTTACTCATCTCCTTTTTGCCGATGATTGCATCATCTTTGGAAGAGCTTGTTGGGAGGAATGGGTAAGGATAAGGGGTATTTTGCAGCTTTATGAAAGAGCTTCAGGTCAATGCCTCAATAAGCAGAAAACCACCATCATGTTTAGCTCAAATAGCAGGAAAAGGGACTGGGAGAGAATTATAGTAGATTTGGGTGCCCGAGTTTAAAACAATTTTGAGAAGTACCTTGGATTGCCAGCAATGGTTGGGAAATCCAAGTATGATACTTTTAGAGGTATCAAAGATAGGGTATGGCAGAGAATTCATAACTGGAAGAATCAATTCTTGTCCCCTGCTGGGAAAGAAGTTCTCTTAAAGGCTGTGATTCAATCAATCCCCACTTACTGTATGAGTGTTTTTGCAATACCAAAAAAGCTTTGTAAGGAGATAGCAGCAGAAATGGGAAAATTTTGGTGGAGCTTTAAAGGAAATGATAAAAAAAATAAGGTGGATGGGTTGGGATAAAATGGGAGTTTCAAAGCACTGTGGAGGTCTTGGATTCAGGGAACTTGAGAGCTTTAATAAGGCTCTATTAGTAAAACAATGCTGGAGAGTCTTGATGAATCCTGAGTCCATTACAGCCAGGGTCTTGCATGATAAGTACTTTAAGTCATCTAATGTGTTAAATGCAAAACTGGGCAGGAATCCTTCATTAATATGGAGAAGCTTGTGGGGAGCTATGGATCTGTTAAAGGAAGGGCTAGTGTGGAGGGTTGGTAATGGAAAGGAT
>QEOT01001730.1:22372-33432 GCA_003123785.1 Pterocarya stenoptera | reverse complement strand
TCCTTCATTAATATGGAGAAGCTTGTGGGGAGCTATGGATCTGTTAAAGGAAGGGCTAGTGTGGAGGGTTGGTAATGGAAAGGATATAAATATATGGGGGGATAGATGGATCCCTAAACTTTCATCCTACAAAATTCAATCCCCTGTTAACTGCTTCTCAGAGGGTGATAAAGTGGCAAAGCTCATTGATGAAAGTAAGGGTGAGTAGAAGAAGGAAATAGTGAAGGAAGTCTTTAATGAAGATGAGGCTGAGATCATATGCAGGTTACCAATTAGTAAAACTGGCAGGGCAGACAAGCAAATTTGGGCACTTTCAAATAATGGGATTTTCAATGTAAAGTCAGCCTACCATTTTGAAAGGCAAAGAAGAAGAAGGTTGTTAGGGGAGTCCTCTAAGGTTTCTTTTGAAAAGGAGGGTTGGAGTGATATTTGGAGACTTAAAGTACCAGGGGTCACAAAGCTATTCATCTGAAAAGCTTTAAATAATTGTTTGCCTACCAAAAGGAACCTTTATAGAAGAAAGGTAGTTGAAAATCCTAACTGTCCAATTTGTAACAGATATGAAGAAATAATCTGCCATGCTTTGTGGAGCTGTGATGCAGCAATAGATGTTTGGGCAGAAGGATGCAATCCAGTTCAGAAATGGTCATCAGAAGTGGTGGACTTTGGGATGGTATGAAAGAAAATGGTGCAATCTTTGAGCACGGAAGATCTGGAATTGGCTGCCATTGTTTTGAGAAACATTTGGCTAAGGAAAAACAAATTCATTTTTGAATCTTTATTCAACAGTCCTGCCAATATCTTCAAGCAAGCTGACACAATAAGGGCTGAATTCAAAGAAGCCAACTGCATTGAGAGCAAAAATGGAAATCCTGCAATAAGGGAAGTGGAAAAATGGAAAAAGCCTAGTGAGGGGATGACAAAAGTCAATTGGGATGCTGCTTTCATGAATGATAGTAAGAGAATGGGAGTTGGGATTGTTTGTCGAGATCAAGAGGGGGACATTCTGTTCTCTGCTTGTATGCCACAATCAAATGCTATGATAGCAAGCCAAGCAGAAGCTATTGCCTTGTGGAAAACAATGAAATTATGTGAGGACCTGCATGTGGGAGAAGCTGAGTTAGAAGGTGATGCTTTAAGCATTGTTAAAGCAGTTAATAGAAAAGATGAGAGTTGGGAATGTGGAGGTCAGATAATTGAAGACATACGAGGGATGCTAAACAACAGACCTCAATGGACTGTTAGTCACACACGAAGGGAGGCCAATAAGGCTGCAGATTACTTAGCAAAATTTGCTTTGAATATAGAGGAAGATTTAGTTTGGATGGAAGATGGCCCTAAGGGTGTGTATAGTTTGATTTTACAAGAAAAGATTGTAATTGATTCAACTTAATGAAATTCTGATTTATGTTTTGATTCAAAAATTAAAAAAAAAAAGCACCAACCCTCTTGAGAAACATCAAAAGATCAAGAAATCCGAGGGAAATTATGAAAATATGATAACTGTCTTGCAAAGTTTTTAATGCCCCCACAATGGATTCATAAGAGTCACTTTACAATTCAGGGACGAAGTGAGGATTTTCTTTTAAGGCGGGCCGAATATAATATTTTTTAAACGAAATTAAAATATATATTTTTCTAAAAACTAGCTAGTGACTAGACCTTCTAATTGTTACACAAAACCATGCTTTACTATTTTTGTATATTAATTTTAAAAACATATATAACTCAAAGCATATTAAAAAAATCTCAAAAAAAAATCCAATAATTTTTTAAAGATCAATATGTTTAGACCTAAGTTTTCAAGACAACAAACAAATTAAGGACCTGACTTGATAATTTTAAATTGAAAATATTTTTCAACATAAATTTTTGGAACAGTAATTAATACAATGTACGTGGAGAAGAAATACTAAATCATGCACTTCCTTTAAAAAAATCACTCAGTCTCACATAGCTTTAAAATTAACTTACATTAATATTAACTTATATCAATAAAAACGATCAAGATTCAAGGCTTCAATGTTAACGCATGCCAGTAGTGATGCAAATGGCATTGCCCCCCATGCAGTGTAACAACCAGGAAGAGAGAACCTAAATAAATGGAAGTAATTTGGAAAGATGTTGGGTGGATAAAAAAAGTCAACAACATGAAGCATTTACTTTTAGATAAATTTGGGGTAAGGTAGAGAGCTAACATTCAAGATATATAGATTGGGGATCACTTGGCAATAATGCCCACTGGATGAGTAGGCCTGCACACCGTCCAACATGCACTGATTTTGGATCTGATCCGACCCGACCCGGTACCAAGTCGAATAAGAAAAAAAAAAAAAACCGACCTGACTTGAGTCGGGTCAACCTGTCTACCAGTTGAGTTGAAAGTCGAAATTGATCTCCCATGCCCAAAACGATTTCTTTTCCAGGTGGTGCGACTCTACCCCATATCCTTCTCTTCTGGTTGCTTGGTGGACGAGGGCTACGGCAATCGCAAGGCGTCGGAGAATGCAAATCCTCACCTAGCAAAATTCCTCTTCTCAAATTCAACTCTGCCCCATATCCTCCTCTTCATCACTGTCCCATTGTTGGTTTTTGGTTTTCATTTCTGTGTTTTTTAGGTCTAAATCCACACAGGCCCCGACCCATTCCAGTCTCAGCGAGAAGAAACCTTGGTGTCGCCATTCATGAGTTTTGTCGTTGAGCCGCAAGAGAAGCTTGTGCGGTGTTTGTGCGATTGTGCGATTGTGCCGGGAAGGTGCGATTGTGCCGGGAAGGTGCGATTGTGCCGTGAAGGTGCGACTATGCTGTGCGATGGGTTCGATGGATTGTGGGGAAGTGAATGATGATTGTATTGTTTGAGTAAAAATGGCCATGTGATTTTCCTTATTTTCCCTCTGTTTGAGCCTGTGCTTGTTGCTTATTAGAGTCGACGAGGAAGACGAACGAAGTCAACAATGATGACGAACGGAGTTGACGGCGATGACAGAGAGAAATGGGGAGGGATGGTAGCTAGGGTTTGAGATTTGGGGAAGGATGGCAGACGGGTTGAGATTTGGGGACTTTTAGTCGGATCGAAACCAACAGTTAGCGGGTTTGGCCCGCAAGTTAGTTCAACCCGTTTATATCGATCGGGTTGGTTCATATGGACGGACGGTGTGGGTAAACACATTTTCTTCACAACCCTACAATGGAGAACGCTTTTGGTCAACACAATTATGTCTCATTTACCCTCTACTACCTCGTCTGACCACCACCCTCTTCACCTAAGCACCATTGGCTCATTAGCCAACCTCCCAAAAGCTTTAAAATTTGAGCAATATTAGTTATTTAATATTCCCAGCTGCCTCCCTATTATAGTTACAACCTGACAATATCCTTTCAAGGCTCGCAAAAATAAAGATAGACAAAAGCACATTAAGGATTGGGAGAAATCAATTTGCTCATGTCTCAAAATCAATATCTTCTATGAAACTAACAAATTACATCAATGTACAAGTGCCCACCCCAGCAAATCATTGTTGGCGACGTATTTTACACACACGCCTCGGGCTCTTCAACTACAAGTTATTTAAGGAGATCTATGGCCCAGGGTGACAGCGGGGATTGCCACTCTGATGCCTAAGTCAATCTTTTTGTATGTCTTGAATTCTAAAGAGAGTTAAGAAAGAGTTTGTACATGTCTCACTCTTTCCTTTTCTGGTTATATGTATCCATGTATGTTACCATGTTTTCAATGAGGTTACAACTCCCTTTCTGCCGCCCCGTCTACGAGGTCAAGAACTTTCTAGGGTTGGCTCAGTCCCAATTTCTTCCTAACGTTTGGAGGATTCTTTTATCTTGCTATGTGGCATGGCGCCTGGTGTTAGAGCCCACAGGTGATGAGTACCTAGACCTTACAACTCATGAGTTCGTCCACACTCATGGCATTTGGCCATTACAGGGGAACCAATGCAGCTTTCGCTTGTGGACGGGCTCTCGGGTGGCTTGTTTGGAGCCTCTCTTTTCCCACGCCAAGGATTGACACAAGAAGTTTTTCTTCGTGTCCGGTTTTGGTTAGGAGCATATTGCAAACAAAGCCAGCCATCATGAATTTTCATTTCGAGCAATCTGGGGTCACTTCCTAGAAAGCCTTGACTTCAACATGGTCCTCTCTAGGAGCGAAGAGGATCACTTAGATTTTGTCTATTAGTGAGTTGCGGAGAATCCTGAGGCGACTTGGTCTGACGCGCTCCTTACCGAGGAAAAATGACCATTTCCTTGTCTCCCTAGACCAATTGCGATTTATCATCCATCCTACCTTCGGCACAGAGGAAACTTCTCCGCCTCGTAGTCAAAAAAGGTTCGCCTTTGTTCCTTTGGATCAAAAAAGGAAGAAAGTATGCCCCAAACGTGTTGGCGCTCATGATCCGGTTGGAGTCCCTGGCGTGCCAACGCTTGGCCATAGCATTGTCGATCCAAAAGGTGGTTCCACGCTGTCTTAGGTGCGTACTCTCCTTGCATGGGGCCCATGGGTCGGTTCAAGCTTCACTGCCCAACTTCGATCATTTGACAGAGATCATTCGCCTAAGGAAGGAGGACATTAGTACGATGTTAGGTCTTGGTGCCGCTGGCGCTTGTGGTTCTGACAAGGTCAAGGGTAAGCCACCCACAAATAGCGTCATTGTCAGCTGGGAGGGGGGCTCTTCGTCACCATGACCACGTATCCCATCCTCCCTTGATGCCTTAATGCAAGCCCAGTCCCTCCCTTCAAATTAGGCAAAAATATTTTAGCAAGGGGAGGAGGACATACCTCGCTAGGCTCCGAGTTTTTTGCTCCCATCTCAAGCGAAATTCCTAGTTCACCTGCGGGGGTTGTCATTTGAGAAGTTTTGTCATTGCTGCCAAGTGATCCTACAGAAATGCAGGGAGATGATGAGGAAGCATATTCCCCTCTCATTCACCATTCCTTCTCTGGTGGCCTTAAGGCTATAGCTGTCACCCTTCTTCGGTCTAACCTATGCTTCCTGAGGGCGAGGCTGGAGATGTTTATCTGGTGTCCTAGTTCACTCTCATGGGTGATCCTTTGAGCCTCAGTCCCCACGAGGAGAAAACGGTCCTTCCCCTTTCTCTATCCAATTTCTAATTGTAGAGTGGGGAGATTTCTCAATCACCTTCCTCTGAAGAGACCCCTTATATCGCATCCTTCCTAGTGAGACCGCAAGGGGTGGCATTGGAAGGATGGAGGGTCGATCCATGATTGTGGTGGGCATGGTTTCTACTTCGGTCCTTTTCTCAACTTCTCCGTTGGGTCATCATGGAAGGGAAAGCAATCTTTTGCCTAGTCTTGCTGGTGGTGGACCTAGCTCTTCAGAGCTGCTAGGCCTTCCTGATGGGGCTCTTCGGCGTCTACCCGCCAGACAAGGACTCTAAGGATCCAACTTTGCGTCAAACCGTGGCTGACCTTGAGCGCTTCCTTTCCATGGTACTTCCTCTCACTCTCATAGTGTATCCTCCTTGGGATATTGTCTAACGACCCTGTGGACGCTGCAGGGTGTTCGCTCACTACCATCTTAGGTCATTCACCGCCAAGCCTAACTAGAGGAGCAAGTTCATTCTTCTTATTCCTTCATGGAGAGAGATAGGCAAGTCGTCGAGACAGTGGGGGTCAAAAGGGCGAGGTTGGAAGCTGCCTATTCTGAGCTAGTCACCCTCATTTGCTATCAAGAGGCAAATTGGACAGTCCTCATCAAGAGCTGGTGGACACGCGGGAGAAGTCAGAGAGGTATTTTCTAGAAGCCAATGCATTGGGGGAGAAGCGGGACTTGGAGTGTGATCGTGGTAATAGGTTTGAGGAGGAGCTAGGAAAGGTGAGGGCTATCATATCCATGTGAGGCAAGGGAATTCTGTCTTCCTGGCATGCCTTGTTTAGGTCAGTAAAGTCCACCCATATTCTCTATTTACCATTGTATTTCTTTACCAACACGACATTGGAAAGCCACTTTGGATAGTGGGCCTCTCGGATGAAGCCTACGACTAGGAGGCACTCAACTTCCTCAGTGGTCACAGCGTACTTATCCATGTTGAAACTACTTCCTTTTTGTCAGATCTTCTCGGCCTCATGGTCTACGCAAAGATGGTGTTCTATTATTTCAGCATCGATGCTAAGCATAGCCTCGTGGCTCCAAGAGAATACATCTCAGTGTTCGATCAGGAGCTGTTTTAACTACTGTCTGATCTCGAGATCCATTTGAGTCCTAATCTGTGCCATCGTTCTCAGTCGATCTTGATCTAAACTATCAAATCTAAAGGATTTTCGGCTTCACCCTGCTTTAGCCATTGCTCATCCCATGTTTTGATTCCCTTCTCAATGAGTTAGAGTCGTAGGGGAGGGGGCTCCATTGGGCTGGGATGTTTCTGCCACACACACGTCCTTCTCCCCTTCCCCTGATATTTGAGCTCTTGAACGTAGCATTCCCTAGCTAGCACCTGCTCGCCACTGGCCTCCCTGTTACCCACCTCCATTAGGAATCTCATTTTCAAATGATAGGTGGAGGTGACAGCATGCAAGCTTTGGTACGTCACCCTAACATTCTTCAAGCCAAAGGGCAACCCTCGATAATAGTATAGACCATGATCAGTGATAAACGCAGTTTTCTCTTGGTCGCTCTAATCCGTTGGAATCTTATTATAGACAGAATACACGTCCATGAAGCTTAGCATTTGATTGCCCACCATGGAATCGACTATTAGATCGATGTAGGGCAGGGGAAAGCTATCTTCCTAGCATGCCTTGTTTAGGTAAGTGAAGTCCACGTAGATTATCCATTTACCGTTGGGTTTCTTTACCAACACAACATTGGAGAGCCACTCCAGATAGTGGACCTGTGAAACCAGCGGCTAGGAGGTGTTCAACTTCCTCCGCAATCACATCGTACTTATCCATTCTGAAACTCCTCTTTTTTTTCAAATATTCTTGGCCTTGAGGTCCACACAAAGATAGTGTTCTATTATTTCAGCGTCATTGCCGAGCATAGCCTTGTGAGTAGTGGCTCCAAGCAAATACTTCCCAGTGTTCAATCAGGAACTATTCCAATTGCTGTCTAATCTTGGGCTCCATTCAAGTCCCAATCTATGCCTTCGTTCTTAGTAAGTCTTGATCAAAGACTATCAACTCTAAAGGATCATTGATTTCTCCCTTCTTTAGGTGTTGCTCATCCCATGTTTCGATTCCCTGCTCGATGAGCTGGAGCGGTAGGGGAGGGGGAACTCCACTAGGCTAAGATGTTTCCGCCACGCACACGTCTTTTCCCCCATCTTTGAACTCTTACACGTAGCATTCCCTAGCCAGGACCTACTCACCCCAAACCTCGTCATTACTCGCCTCCATTGGGAATTTCATCTTCAAATGATATGTAAGGGTGACAGCATGCAGGCTCTGGTACATCGGCCTAATGTTCTTCAAGCCAAAGGGTATCACTCAGTAATAGTATAGACCTCTATTAGTGATAAACACAGTTTTCTCTTGGTTGCTTTGATCCATTAGAATCTGGTTATAGTCAAAGTACGTGTCCATGAAGGTTAGCATTCAATTGACTGTCGTGGAATTAACTATCAGATCAATGTGGGGCAGGGAAAGATTGTCTTTTGGGCATGGCTTGTTTAGGAAAGTGAACTCCATGCATATTCTCCATTTATTGTTGGGTTCCTTTACCAACACGACATTGGAGAGCCACTCCAGATAGTGGTCCTCTCAGATGAAAGTCTTTGCTAGCAGGCACTCAACTTCCCCCCGCGATTGCAGCATACTTATCCATGCTAAAACTCCTTTGTTCTTGTCAAATATTCTTAGCCTTGGGATCTACATAAAGACAGTGTTCTATTATTTTTGTGTCGATGTCGGGCATAGCCTTGTGTCTCCAAGAGAATGTATCCCAGTATTCAATCAAGAGCTATTCCAACTACTGTCTAATCTCGAGCACCATTCGAGTCCCAATCTGTGTCATCGTTCCCGGTCGGTCTTGGTCTAAGACTATCAAATCTAAAGGATTGTCAGCTTCTCCATGCTTTAGGTGTTGCCCGTCCTGTGTTTCAATTCCCTGCTTGATGAGTTGGAGTGGTGGGGGAGGGGGAACTCCACTAGGTAGGGATGTTTCTGCCACGCACATGTCATTTCCCCCATCTTTGAGCTCTTGCACGTATTATTCCCTATCCAGCACCTGCTTGCCACGGACCTCCCTGTTACCCGCCTCCATTAGGAATTTCATCTTCAGATGATTGATGGAGGTGACAACATGCAGGTTGTTCAGGGTCGGTTGTCTGATGATCACTTTGTACGACAAGTGGAATTTAACCACCAGGAAGTCCATCATAGTGGTAGCGATGCACAACATTGTTCCACCAGACATGGGCAATGCGATAGCACCGACAAGTTGTATCGTCTCCCCCGAGAAGCCATTCAAGGGCATTGGTGCTAGGCATATTCTGCTCTGACATATTCCCATCCTCGCGAAAGCAACCCATAACAAGACATCCATCAAACTCACATTGTTTTTGAAAACCCTTTGAGTGGTGTAGTTGGCAATCAACAGTGTTACTACAAAAGCATCGTTGTGTGGGTACACACCTATGCAATCTTCGTCGCCGAAAGTGATAGTTGCGACCTCTTGAGTTTTCATCTGCTTAGGCAACTTCCTTATCATGAATATTTCCCCATACCTTGTTGTCCTGGAGTTGGCTTTCTTGCCTAAGGTAGTGGAGCTGCCCTCGGCAAAGCCTCCTGCTATACTTCAAATCTCCCCTAGAGGCGCTTTTCTTCTGGGCAGACTGTGGTGAGGACTCTCCCTAGTATCATCTCATGCAATCTTCCTCCAAGTCGGGCTCTCTGGCTTCTCTGAGGTTCCTTGACTCGCTCTCGCCATATTTCTATCAACTGCCTTAGTGTGGGCTTGTGTCGAGCGACCAACCTCTCTAGCTCTCTAGTCCCTCCTCGCATGGTTTCTATTCTCTGCTTGAGGTTGTGGCAATCCTATGTTCCGTGCCCTTGGTGGTAGGCACAATAACAGTGGGTGTCTCGTCCATTAGTGTCTCAGTCATCATCTCCTCGCAGTCGTCTGTCCCTCTCTGATTGCACACTTAAACTTGAATGTGTTGTCCTTGAATTTTGTCTTGCCAATGAGGCATTTCCTCCCTTCATTGTTTTGCCATAAAGGGCTTCTAGGCCAAATCCCTCCCAGAAGAGCATCAAGCATGATTTTTCCATCCTGATCATTTACTGTCATTCGTTCCTTGTTGAACCTCACCAGGTATGCCTTACTTTCCTTGGTGAGAAGGTAAGCGGATGGTCTCCTCTTCCGCCTATTGGTCATGAATTGCGTCAAGAACTGCCTACTCAGTTCATTAAAGCTACAAATGGAGCTCAATCGTAAAGCCCTGAACCATCTCCTGACCATCCCTTTAAAAGTCAAATGGAAGGTTTGGCATGCAATCTCTCCTAGAAACCCATATAGCATCATATGGACTTTGAACGTCTTTAGATACTCCACAGGGTCTTTCGAATCATCATACAATTCGATCGGCAGAATCTTAAACTTTGGAGGAAAGGGAACTGCCATGACTACCTTGTTATATGCTAGGTCCGTACTGCTAATTAAGCTATCCACGGAGGATGGCGTGCCTATTTTCTTGGCCATCTCCTCATGCTTATCTATGAGGTTTCATAGATCGTTGTGCAATTTTCACTTTTCTTCCTCATTGCTTGGAGCTGGACCACCTTCGCCCTGCAACCCTTTTTCATTCTGCCCTCACAATTCGGCACTACACCTTTGTCAAGTCCTGTGTATCTGCACCTCAAGGCCTCATTTTCCCTTTGCAAGGTTCCAATTTTTTATGTCACCCTTGTAAGCCTCTCTTCCCTTTTTGCGAACCTTATCTCCATTCTTTCACTCTTTTGCTAGCATATTGCAGTGGCCTTCTCAACCCAAGTCGCCTAAGAGCGTGTTCTCGCATGCACGCGAAGGGCACGTTGCAAAAAATTGATAGAAAAACATTCCCAGAAATGGCGTCAACTCTTGGCGACGTGTTTCACACACCTGTCTCGATCTCTTCAATTGCAAGCTGTTTAAGGAGATCTATGGCCCTGGCGATGGCAACGACTGCCACTCTGATGTCTAAGTTAATCTTTTTTGTATGTATTGAATTCTAAAGAGAGTTAGGAAAGAGTCTGTACCTATCTCACTCTCTTTTTCTGGCTATATGTATCGTTCAAAGGTTGGTGTAACATCTGTTGCTCTGGGTGACCTGACAGCTCTCACCTCTACGGAAGCTTGTCATGGCATTTAATGTTGTAACGCCTTTGACTTTTCGAATTGGTGAGGCCTGACACAGGCACATCCCCTGAGAGGACAACTTCTCGCATTTAATGCGATAACCCTTTCTAATTTTGAGATATAGGAGCCATTATGATATGACTTGATCTCTGACCTGGACAGTCAGAGCATGTCGACCGATTGCCAAGGTGTCCCTTCATACTATGGTGCCTTGCCAGGGTGCAACTGAATGGTTGTCTTCGTTCACTATTTTTCCCTTGACGGGCTGGCTCTTGCCTCTGTTAGATGGATCCTTTTGGGGCCTGCCCCTTACTCTAATTTTCGCGTATAGGGTATTTAATTTGGCAGGCCTCGTGTGGGTCAGTTAGCTCAATGGGACCTAACAATCATTTTTTAGAAGTCTCTTTATATGTTGCTTTACAAAAACAATTGCAAAGAGATCAGGATCAAGTGATAATGAACCATTAGGCCTTATTATATTTGGTGAGAACAGATGTTCTTTTTCTTGGGAAACCTATGAAAAGTGAATTGGATAGGAGTTGGGTTTGGAAATTGGAATAACCATATACTACAACTTTTGTTCTTGACCCACCAAGCACCAACGCCCCCATTATATATATGCTTTAACACAGCTACAAATGGAGTGTTCATGCTCAATACGGCCATGATTGGCAATTATAAAATAAGGTTCACTTGGTCAACAAAATCTTCTATTGTTCATTAATTGCTTTTTATTTAATTGCTTGGTTTGAGATA
>QEOT01001730.1:0-22123 GCA_003123785.1 Pterocarya stenoptera | reverse complement strand
AAGAATTCTTCTAAGAAAAGTTGAAAAAGGCCTAAAAAAAAGTCATCGCACGGGTCCATGCATCCACCCAAAATTAGTTCTTATCTCGGATAGGGCTGCTTTGCGTAATAAGTCACGTCATGCGCATCATGCATATAATAATATGGCTCACTGCCTTCGGATTGGCGTTCGATCGTTTGATCGATTTAAAAAAGTCCATATATAAATAGTTTGGGATGATCATCTTGCTAGCTATCTAGTTGCATCAATTCAATTTATATGAAAGAGAATATATTTAGAAATCTTATATTCAGCACATCACTGATATGGAAGTTTTCCACGTCAATAATGTTAAAATATGATTAGTATTTTTATTTTTTTAAAGTTATAATGGGTCGTATTATAAGTGGTGTATGTACTAACACACCGATTTCTGTGTAGCGAAACTCAGAATACACACATGATCTAACTGCTATGTACGTACGTATGATCATCATTCATCATGTTCATCCTAGATAATTTTTTCTGGGATTAAACGTTAACTTTCCCCTAATAAAACTCAGGCATCTTTTGTTGTATCCGTATCAGTTTATCCATTTCATTGAAAACTATCGTTAATTTCAATAAAAACACACACACACACACACACATATATATATATCAAAAAATCTCCACAACCTCTTACTATTCACACAACCTCCACACACCACATTTTTTTTAATTTGTTTTATTTTTTTCTTTTATCAAATATTTATTATATGAATAGTGAATACAAAATTTGAAATAGTTTAAAAAGAATAAACTCAAAAAAAAAATTTTTTTAAATGTGGAATGTGAAGCGTGGTGGAGGTTGTGTAGCAAAACTCTATATATATAGAATATAGAAGATATATAATTTTGTCCGTTCATACACTTCAACATAATTTGCCTTTTGTGACAGAGAAAACCATCACCAAAAATCAAAGAAACGTCACTAAAAACATTTGGTGACGGTTTGAAACCATCATCACGACTGTCACCTAATGTGCGTCACAGAATACATTTAGTGAAACTTTATTGTTGAACCGTCACTAAAATTATTTTTAGTGATGGTCAGAGTTGTTCCATTCAGAGTGATATTCGAACGTTATATTTTTTTGTGACGCTTGAAAATTGTCACAGAAAGTAACGTTCGGATGTAAATTTTTACGTCCGAACGCCAACTCGAGCAATTTACGTTCGAATGTCATAAGTTGATGTTCGTTGATTGATTATAGTTCGAACGTATAATATTTGTGTTCAGACATTTATATGTTCGAACGCATTGAACGTTCGAATTTATGTTCGAACGTTATGGAAACACAATCCGAACGTAACGATAATAACGTTCGGACGTGTTCGAATGTTAATCGCGTGTATTTACGTTCGAACGTGTGTTCGAACGTGAAATCTTGTTGGAACGTTTTTTTTTACATTCGAACGTACAGATCAAAAATACACTAAATTCATAAAATTAAGAAATATACTAATTGTCTCATATTACACACCATAAATATTCTATAACTAACAATGTCTTAAAAAGTTCTAAAATTAGATAGTAAAAGTTATATACACGAATTAAAGTGAGAGAATTCATTTCTTTTTTCCTCGCCCACCCCGCTTCTGTTACAATGACATAACACATTCCATTTGCACATCATCTCCCACTGCACTTACTGTTGGACTTCGTTGCGCATTCTTTCTTCCTAGTCTTTCTATTGGTCTTGCAAACACATCTCCAAATGAGATTGTCGCTCTAAGAGGGACTCCAACTCTTGCTGCCTCGACCTCATATACTCATTCTCGCGTCGTGCGGCTTCCAAATCTTTGGTAAGATTATTAATTTGTAAAGTCGAAGAGGATGAGGAAGATGAACCAGAATGCTTGAAAGATCGTCCCAAACCTCTTATCATACTAGAGTTGAGCCCGAGCACTTGCGTGAATATGTCTATGTCACTCGGAGAGGATTCTCTAGAAACTAACTGTATCTCCATCATTTTTTCTTGTCATGTCAAAGAAAACACATAATAAGTAACGTATTAAAAGACATAAAAAATAAATTTTTCACATGTTGTATAATTTATTTAACAAAAATAACAACACTTACATAATTATCTGCAGCGACATGATCCATCCACTTACTACTCTCATTAGTGTGAGCAGCAGCGTAGACATGAATGAGGGAAAAGTTTTCTGGATCATCACGTTTCTAACAAAGTCACATTAGCAATTTTAAAAAGATAATATTAGAACTTAAATAAAAATAGTTAAATAAATAAATATATTCTATAATATTATTAAAAACCATTTTCTCAGCAAGACG
Organism: Pterocarya stenoptera; assembly: GCA_003123785.1. Lineage (NCBI taxonomy): Eukaryota > Viridiplantae > Streptophyta > Magnoliopsida > Fagales > Juglandaceae > Pterocarya > Pterocarya stenoptera. The sequence goes on along the minus strand of QEOT01001730.1, from coordinate 19,803 downwards.
GTAGAATGATCTTGAACCAGCACGATGGTGGACAGTCAAAACTGATCTATTATTAGCATTCGTAGAACTTAAATGCTACAAAATTAATTAAGAATGTTAATTGATATATATATACATAAAATATATAGCCCAAATATATATGTAAATAATCGTTAGATATTATTAATCTATAATACCTATAATCTGAAGTTGCGAAAAGATCACAACACTTTCTCCAATCGTCTAACTTCATCTGCTGGAAAGGGGATTGCACAGCCTCTTCAACCGTCTCAAACTTCTTGAAGTGGTCATGACATCGTCCCTTGTAACGTCGAAATACTGTAGCCATCAACCTATTCACAGTTCTCAAATCCTCGCTACGGCCAAAATCGAGTTCCAATTCATCCTAACAAGCGAATTACGTTAAAAATATAATATACTAATATAGTATACAACAAATGTACTCTCAACGTAAACTCACCAGCACACGGCTCCGAATGTGCTCCTTAATTTCAAGCGAAACATCTAGCCATGATCGCACATAAAATGGAGCATAAGTTTAGACAACTGTACCAATATATGAGGAAAGCGCTGCTGCACTATCATCCATGCCTCCAGTGGAATTATCAGGAATGTTGATCTTGAGTTTTCCATGCTTTCGACATTCCTCAAGAGAAATGTCATGTGTATAACCACGATCGCGACGAGTGGATGCATCAATTATTAGATATAATATAATTATATCTATATAGTTATTGAGATAAAAGTATTGATATATAATTAACTATGTTGTTATTTTCTTACTAGTAGGTATCGACTGATTGTCGTTCTCTTGTATCTGCACTTGATCTTCAAGAGGGAAACACTCGGGTGGGGAGTCCTCAATAGGTTCGGGACCTGGACTAGGCGGAGGGGGTAAATTTCTTCATTTTCGTTTTGGCAGCATCCTTGAGGCATGATTAATATGATAAAGAAAATTAATTAGAAAAAATTATTGAAAAGTTAAATATTTTATAGTTACCTATATGAATAAAATATTTAATACTTTTATTCTTCATCTTCGGATGTATTTTCCATACTTGTTTCAGAATCTCCCTCAATAGCATCTTCGTCATCGTCATCAACCTCTTCTTCGTCCTCCTTATCCACTTCCTCCCGGATTCTGCTTCATCTACTTCTTCTGACTCTTCTCCTTCTTCTTCTTCACTAATTTGAATTGAATGATTATTTAATACGGATGGGTCAAGAAGGACGGGTGAGACGTTATCTCTACATAAGGGGAGCAACTCGAGTGCACCGAGGTCAACAAATAAGTTAATACAATCTCCATCTTCTTGGTAGGCCTCTACTATCGGAGTGTCATCTTCATCTCTACTATTCTCGTAATCCGCACTCATTCCTGCTTCATAAATATTTCGAGGGACAAATTTCTGTACTACTCGCCAAGTTATCTCTCCGCTATCTTCATCAACACTTTTCATTGGATCAATCAAGTAATAGACTTGGGTAGCTTGACAAGCCAATACGAATGGATCATCTTCGTACCATTTAGATGCCGTATTAACACTCATAAAGTTATTATCCCTATGTATCGACATCCGACCACCGCCTAAGTCCCACCAATCACACTTAAAGACATATGTTACAGACCCACCCAGATATTTCAATCCGATAATATCACGTATGACACCATAATAGTTAATATCGTATGTTCCATGACTTCCCTCGACCAACACACTATAGTTTTGAGTCTTTCTATTACGTTCACAATCCAGAGTATAGAATCTATAACCTCAAACTGTGCATGCAGTGTATCGAAGTACTCTATCAGAGGGACCACGGGCCAATGTATACAATTCAAAAGAAACTGATCCGGGATCATGAGCATGTTGTTCCAAAATCTATCAATTTCAATAATATATACGTATTAAAAGTAACCCATAATTAAAACATTATAAATCAAATAATCACAATGTAGTTTTAGTTCATACACGTTGTTCAAACCATTTGGAAAATTCTTCCTCTTGTTTTGCCTCTTTACGCATTCCATCTTAAGTTTATCCATGTGATTACTGTATATATGTGCAAAATAAAATAATATTTTCAACGCAAAAGTTATAATTAAATGACATTTGATTATAATTTCTCAAAGCATGCAACAACATACCTGAGATAGCAATCAATCTCTCGGTAATTATTTAACACGTACATACAAACTTTAGCCAACTCTCTATCAATTAAATTGTGACCCGTTTGTGCACCCAAGGGTCGTACATTCTGAAAAAACACTGATAGCTCACGAGGAGGCGGAGCCTCAAGATCAGCATTTCGCTCTTGACGATTAAATCGTGTCTCAACACCACGAAGATATAGAGAGCAAAACGTTAACCATTCATCGTGTATATAGACCTTTGCTATTGAACCCTCAGCTCTAGCTTTATTCCCAACAATGCGCTTTAAACGACCTAAATATCTTTCAACTGGATACATCCAACAGAACTGCACCGGACCACCCAATAATGCCTCCCGGGATAAGTGTATTACTAAATGGACCATGACATCAAAAAATGATGGTGGAAAAATCTGCTCAAATTTATAAAGTATAGTAGCAATATCTTCTTCCATCTCCTGCAACATATCTCGATTTACTACTCGAGCACATAAATATTTAAAAAACATACATAGTTCAGTAATGGCGACACGTACATTAGATGTCAGCTTCCCACGAATTTTCACCGATAATAACTTCTGCAAAAGAATGTGGCTGTCATAACTTTTCAATCCACTAATTTTCCAATCAATGACTCACGCATCTACCGATATTTGAGGCATAACCATCTGGCAACTTCACACCTTGCAACCATTTGTAGAAATCCATCATCTCCTCCCTGATCATCGTAAAACATGCATGCGGCATGATCACCCTATTTCCGCTCACTCGCAAATGTAGATTACGTTTAATTCTCATTCTCTCAAGATATTTCATTGTCTTGATCGTGTCCTTTGTCCTTTTATTAATGCTCATCAATGTACCCAGTATATTATCACATATATTCTTCTCTATGTGCATTACATCCAAATTATGTCGCAATATGCAGGACGACCAATATGGCAAGTCAAAAAAAATACTACACTTTGTCCAATTCAATTCTGCTTCATCTCTTTTTCTTTTATTCTTACCCCGGCCTTTGCCAAAATTGTTCGTTCTAATATATTACAGTTGTTCCACTATCTCTTCTCTAGATAACTCATTTGGTGCAATTCTGTCCTCTACTCTCCCATCAAACTTAGCTCATTCGCTTCTCCATGCATGATTTGGTGGTAGATAATGTCGATAACCCATGAAGCACAATTTTTGAGAATATGTTAACCACTCACAGCAGTTTCTTTATTACATGTCAGACACATCTAACTTCCCTTTAGTACTCCAACAGGAAAGATTTCAATATGCCGGAAAGTCATTTATGGTCCATAATACTATAGCATGCATCTGAAAAGTTGTCGACGTGGATGCATCATACGTTCTGACGCCTGTTTCCCATAACTCTTTCAACTCTTCATTCAACGGCTGCATGAATACATCAATGTCATTCCCAGGTGATCTCGGGCTAGGAATAAGTAATGTTAACAAAAAGTTTGGTGCCTTCATGCATCTCCATGGCGGAAGATTATACGAAATCAACACTATGGGCCAAGTGCTATAACTTGTACTCATATTCCCAAAAGGGTTGAATCTATCGGTAGTGAGTCCCAAATGCACGTTCCGAGCCTCTATCCTAAACTCTGGGTATTGATCATCGAAAGATTTCCATGCAAGTGAGTCAACTGGGTGCCTTATGTATGCGTCATTTTTAACTCTTTTCTCCTCGTGCCACCTCATATCAACAGCTGTTTTTTTACACATATATAGTCTTTGCAACCTAAGTCTCAAGGAAAAATATCGCAACACCTTAACAGGCACATTTTTCTTGACTTTCCACCTCGACTCTCTGCATACAGGACATGCTTTTTTTCTTTCGTTCTCCTTCTAGAACAAAACACAATCATTCTTGCATACATGTATTGACTTGTACTCAAACCCTAATCCCTTTCTCAACTATTTCGCTTCATAAAAGTTTTTTGGAAATGCAAATCCATTGAGAAGCACCTCGTTAAATAAGTCCAATATCATATTTATTACTTTCGTCGACATCCCACACAATGACTTAATATGAAGCAATCGCACAATAAACGACATTTTGGAATGTTTTATGCAGCCTGGATAAAGCTTGTGTTTTGCATCTTTCCACATTGCAGCAAAGTTTTTAGAATCACTCCCTCGACTATTTGAGCCATTGTCGTCTACGTCATCCATAAACATCACAGCTTCAATGTCACCCAACATCTCCTCCATCTCATCCCGCTCATAATCATCATCCATGTCTCCCAAATAATTTGGATGACCGAACAATACATCTACTGACTGTGCATACGGCTCACCATGCAATACCCATCGAGTATACCCCAGATCCATACCGTTCACAAATATATGACTTTCAACTTCAACCAATCCTATCGCACACAAATTTTTACACCCTCGACATGGACACTTAATGCAACCACGACTATCAGCAGAGCCTCGAGCAAAATCAATGAAGGTTCTTACTCCACGCGCATAGGCTGCTTAATCCATTCCAAGTCTATCGCCTAGACGCATCCAACTTTTATATATTTCTAAAAAGTTCTATCTATTAGTAACACTTAATGTACATTGAAAATTCACATGCATGTAATGCTCCAATTGCCACTGCTAATTTTTATAAAGGTAGTTGGTCCTATCCCATTCGAGATTATATTATCCATATTGTACATATTCCGTCACTCTACTACTATTCACGTCAGTAGAAATTTTGGCAGCACCTCCCCATAGTTCTCCAAGTATACATATTCATTAAGAGGGATTGTGACCCTACGAACAGTATACCTGAAAAACAGTAGAGGTAGACACCGAAACTTCATACTACACGTGTTCAATAAGAGTAACAAGAATGTGCAATACAGATGATATAATCACAAACTGTCCACACTGGACAATTCAGGAATTACTGCACACCTAAATATACACTAATTCCTGAACGGGTCTAAGGTTATTTATGCAATGTCACACATATTCATTCAAAAACCACATGAATCTTATATATTCTAAAAATGTTAGAATTAGTAATGTTAAAAACATTCGGAAGTCTTATATTGTTGAACTAGATAGAGATTTACAGAATATGTTGGTGCACCTACTGACATACGTACACAACGAGGGGGAATGATCTTGAAGAAATGTCTAAATTTTAGTCTAATTATTTAACTGTCACAAACTTTCTGGCTTTTACAACATTCAAGGCCAGAGAGATTTTGAGAGTCAAGCAATTTGACTGACATTTCTTCGAGATCATTTTCCCTCGTTATATAATATTAACGAGTTATTATATAAATTTTATCCCTCTAAGTTGTTATGGTCCACAATATTATAACTAATTGATACTTATTTATTTGTTAAGTTACTATTACTATATTTATTTATTATACTCTAAGTTGTAATTTTCACAATATTATAACTAGTTCATACTTGGTGTTAACTAGTTGATATTATAACTACTTAGACTCATTTATTTATTATAATGAAAATTTTGTATTTATTTATTATACTTAGTGTTATCCCTCTAAATTGTTATAAGTCCAATATTATAACTAATTAGACTTATTTATTTATTAAGTTAAAAATTTTGTATTTATTTATTATACTTAGTGTTATCCCTCTAAGTTGTTATAAGTCCAATATTATAACTAGTTGATACTTATTTATTTATTAAGTTGAAAATTTTGTATTTATTTATTATACTTAGTGTTACCCCTCTATGTTGTTATAAATCCAATATTATAACTAATTAGACTTATTTATTTATTATATACAAAATTTATGAGTTTATTTATTATACTTAGTGTTACCCCTCTATGTTGTTATAAATCCAATATTATAACTAATTAGACTTATTTATTTATTATATACAAAATTTATGAGCTTATTTATTATACTTAGTGTATTATACCTCTAAGTTCAACAAATAAAATCTCAACATAACAAAATATCTCTAAACATATTCATTCATCAATAACAATATTCACAACATTTAAAATCCTCACAATATTCCAACAACAATATAAATAAATATCTCACAATATTATTTCCACATTTCAAAAACACAATTATTTCCACATTTCAACAACACAATTATTTCTACAACAAAATTTTTCAAACCTCACAATATTCCAACAACAATATTCATAAACATTTGTATTCATCAATAAACACAATAAACTCACAAAAGTCCATTATAATTATACTTAATAAACATATAATAATCACATGCATCTCATATATATCCATATCCCTCTAAGTATCTAAACCTCACAATATTCTCACAACAATATATTATATATATTAATTCGTCAATAAACACCATAAACTTAAAAAATATTCATAAAATTCATATATAATAATATATGATATTTCTAATCTATATCGTAATATTTTCACAATATTAACACAAGTCCAATTTATAAACCTTAATCACAACTTTTAAAATTCAAGACACAACAATATTCATAAACATGCAATATTGTACTTAATAAACAATAATCACAACAAAATTATCTAAACCTCACAATATTCCCACAACAATGTATTATACAGATTAATTCATCAACAAACGCCATAAACTCATAATATATTCATAAAAATTCATAAACAATAATATTTCTAATTAATCTATAACATAATATTTTCACAATATTATCACAATTTCACAATATTCTCACCACAAAATTCATAAACATAATAACTAAAGTTTAGAAATATACCTAGCACTTTTTAATATCCTCTTAGAAAATATAAGTTTTGAAGTTGCCAAAATAACCAATCCTTCAAAAAAAAAAATACTAATTTGTTAGAGACATATACATATTTATAAAAACAAAAATAACAAGAGAAATAGTCTAAATTAGAAATAATAGAAGAAATTAATGTTTTTCCTTACCAAAACACTTCCAAAATCTTCACCCTCTTTCACTCTATCCCTCTCTCACACAACTCTCTCTCACTGTAGTTGTAATCGGCCTCTCACTCTCACTTTAACCCTCTATCTCATTGAAGCCCTCTCTCAACAATCTCTCCTCTCTATTTCGTGCACGGGATAAGCAGAAATGATCTTCCCTCCCGTGCGGGACTTCATGTAAAAACATTTCATTTCAATTAACGTTAAAACGACTCATTTAAACGTTCGAATGTTACTTCCTAAAGATTAAATTTTCAATATTTTTGTTCGAACGTTAAAGCTCACCACATAAAACGATAATCGAGAGGCAAAATTCCCGCCAACTATTTATTAACATTCGAACGTACATGTAGTAACGTCCGAACGATACAATTGAGCGGGAAATTTTCCGCCAAAAATTTGAAACGTTCGAACGTAACTAATTAACATTATAACGATAAAAATTCAGAAAACTAAGTTAATTTTTTATTTTTTTTTAATGTTATATGATATAATATAGTTACTATATATATACTGTATTTAAAACATATTCTAGTTACTATAATATAATATATTATAGTTACTAATATAGTCTATTTAAAACATATGAGTAGTTACTATTATATATTAATGTTATTAATATATTATAGTTACTATATATATACTATATTACTATTATATATTAATGTTATTAACATATTATACTTACTATATATATACTATATTTAAAACATATTATAGTTACTATAATATATTATATTATAGTTACTAATATAGTCTATTTAAAACATATAAATAGTTACTATTATATATTAATGTTATTAATATATTATAGTTATTATATATATACTATATTTAAAACATATAAATACTTACTATTATATAATATATTATAGTTACTAATATAGTCTATTTAAAACATATAAATAGTTACTATTATATATTAATGTTATTAATATACTATAGTTATTATATATATACTATATTTAAAACATATAAATACTTACTACTATATATTAATGTTATATAATATTCATTAACGTTCCAACATATTTGAAACATTGGAACGTTAATAAACATAACGTTCCAACGTATTTGAAACATCCAAACGTTAATAAATATAATGTTCGAATGTTAACTATATATAAATCCAAAACCGAACGCCCGAAACTCATTTCTCCGTTTTTCTCCGTTTCGACACCGCACTCCTCCGTCACTGCCGCCGTCAAACTCCGCCACAACCGTCACTAAAAGATACGCATCTCTATTTTATCTAAAAGTATATATTTTATTGATCGATTTCGATCGATTTGTATTAAAACCGAAACCCGTGGTGGCCGAATTTTCAACTCGATTTTCCGGCCACCACGGGTTACCATTGGCCAAAAGGTCACCGTAAAAATGTTCCTTGAAGTGTATACTTCATTTCTACGGTGACCTTTCTGCATTTAGCCCAGTAAAAATAGGATTTGAACGTTACACCAATACGTTCGAACGTATGCCGTTTCAATTTCCTAACGATTGGCCTTCCACGTCCGAACGTTACTACATTTACATTCGATAGTGTAATTGAACGTTCGGACGTAAGTTTTTTTAATTTTTTAAATATTTTTAACAATTCAACGTCTAAACGTATATTTATAACGTTCGAACGTATAACATTTAAATTTATGATACGTTCTATGTTCGGACATTTAGTTAAACGTCCGAACGTTATATCTTTACGTTCGAACGTTAGTAATATACGTCCGACCGTTTCATTGTAACGTTCAGACGTATATTTTCTATGTTCAAACGTTAATGCAAATCAGTTTAATATTAAGACAAATATGCATCAATAGTACTCACAATTTTGTTTCATTTTCTATTTTTAGAAGATGGCTCATCATTTGCATTCAAGAAAACGAGGGAGGGAAGGAGCCACTCAAGACACTGCTCGGATCAGGTCTCGTACTGTTATGGTCGAGCGAGAGGCCATAATCAACGAGTTCGACGAGCTCACCTGGGAGCAGACTAACTTGAGAGATGTCTTCCTCAGTAGAGGTTGGGGAAATATCTGCACATTTAGGGGTAAGGCATATCCCTCTATGGTTCAAGAGTTATACATGGAGATGTGCTCCATGCCTCAGTACACATCCTCTCACATCGTGACTGTATGCGGTGTGACATTTAAGTTTTTAGCTGATGTCATCGCTGACTACCTCGAGATTCGTTGAGGAGTTCAGACATTGACTGAGGCAGATGTAGGCACTTCTGCATCAACTACTGGCCCACTTGATGCATCATCAGCCAGAGATGCAGATCAGTCAGAGGCCGAGGGTGCTGACCCTTCGGCTACGGATGACGATCGAGACGAGGATTTCTACATTCTCACCAGGAGAGACCGCATGCAGCTAGAGAGGCCGAACTCCTTCCACCAAAATCATTTGCTATCGTTCTTCCGCATGTTGCATCTTATAGTTGCAACAAACGTGGATCCTGTGGCACATAAGACCACATTTCGTCGGACTCGAGCATAGTTTTTGATACGGGTGGCACGTATTGATGCCATAGATTTGCCCCTCCTCATCTTTGACAAGATCCGTTACAAGGCGAGCATCGTCTCCACGGACAACCTCCCATACGGTGTGCTGCTCAGCCGGCTACTACTTGCTCGGAAAGTGCCAACCCAGCCTTTAGAGCTGGCCAAAGATTAGATGAGCGCCCTTGACATGATCACTCAACGACGTAGCATTGGACAGGCGAGGGGACGTCGGCCACCCCCTGTAGCGGATCTAGTTCCTCCGACGCAGCCCCAGCCTAGTGTGGGGAGTAGTGGTCAGCAGCCGACCAGTACATCTACGGGAGATATGCGGCCTGCTTGGGTTGATGCAGTGATCTCACAGCTGACTACGCATATCGATCGTTCGATTGATGAACGGCTCGCGCCTCTAGAGGCGTCTGTCGTCGAGATGTCACACCGTGTACATATTCTCAACAACAAGGTTGATACCTTGACTGAGGAGGTACGGGCCTCTACGACTTTCCCGGACGGCGATATTATCTAAGTGTTGTTTATATTCAGTTATCATATTTTATATATTTTGTTTTTAATATTTGTAAGAAACAATATTATTTAATATATCTATGGTTTTTTAATTACAATTCTCAATCTTCTTTAATGTTATATTTTTCAACTTCAATACTAAATCACTGCACTTCAAATATACATAAACATAAATATATATTTAATTATGTATATATAAATATATAATTATATTTTGCAAATTGTGTATATATAAATGTATACAAGTCAATTTTTTAGACTTGTATCCAAATTATGCAATATAAAAACCACATAAATTTAAAATTAGAATATATTTAATTTAAATTTATAAGTAACGTTCGGACGTTAATTACTAAGGTTCGAATGTTTGCGCCAAAAAATTTCACGTTCGCATGTACGTAGCCACACGTCTGAACGTATTTGTTACGTTCGAACGTAATTTTCTCATTCGTTAGAACGTAAAAAAAATCTCATCCATCTTTAGTGACGGTTTAGGGACTGTCACAAATTCCTAACTGTCACTAAAATCCAAATGTGTTGTAGTGATATATAATCCATGTTGTACACTGTTCAGAATGAAAAATATAATTTTTTTTTTGTCAAGATCCAATTAAAGAGCGGTCTCGTGCCATTATAAAGAATAAAGATGGCCTCTAAATTTCATTTAAAATGAAAGAGTATTAATCATGATTTAATAAGTTGACATTACATGAAATATTGCTAAATCCAAATCAATGACTCATGAAGTACCACTCCATATCATGTACTATCATACATTCCTCCAATACATGTTTTTCTAATCAATTTTGGAGACTGAAGCATGCAGTGGTACTCCATCCATGCATTATAAATATATATATATATATATGTATGTATGTATCTTACACTACTTCATGGACATGAAGTACTCTTCAATTCACTTCAAAATGATATATACTCGTACGTGCACGCTTTTGATCTATCCCTTTCATGTCTTCTGAAGCCACTCACAGAAAAGCAAAATCAAAATCCAAATTCAAAAGCGAATTCAAGATTAACATATATATACATGCATGCATCGTGGCTGCTGGGTGCATGATCATATCAATGAAGTATGAGCATCATGTGGGGTAATTAAAAAAATCTACAATTAGCAGCCCACATGTTCCACTTGCACATGAGAGGTTCAATGCATTGTACACAAATTAGCAAGCATGTGTCTCTCATGAGCATTACCCCGCATGCAGGCCCGGCCCCCATTTAGATATATTCGCAAGCCACCACCCCCTTCCATCCCTTCTCTCATGTACATGAGCTCCTAACCATCTTCCCTTCTTTAGCATATTAATTCATTGAACTCAATTTCCTATCCTCTGATAAATATAGGGTCTCAACTCCTATCTTCTCTTCAAACCTCTATCTCCACCTCTCTCTCTCTCTCCCAAAATGGTTTTTGCCAGCTTCAATGAAGAGATCTATCTATCGTTTGCAATCTCAATACTAGTGTTTTTCTATCTGCTTCTGGTAGTCTTGGAGTCTCCATGGTGCAATAGTGGTGGAGTTAATTGTATCTTGCCCCTGGATTGTTGCTTTCCAACACTTAGAGTTGCAGGAAATATGTCAACAGTGATTGATCATTCCAAAGGGAACCCGAGAACTGGAATCTATGGGAATCTGCACTAGACAAATATAATATATAAACTTTCTACGCTACATGTGAGAATTCTTGGGTCTTTCACTCTTTCTTATTGTCAATGCTAATTTAGTGAAGCAGCAAATCAGTACCATTCATTCCCTCAATTTTATTTTATTTTTTTAAAATTTCATTTTCTTCTTGCAAGGTTAGCCTAATTAATTCAACTTTTGCATGCAGATATTGGATTTTGTACTTTTGGTGTTTTTCTTTCCCTGCATGACCTTCTTGATTTCGGGACTCTTGCTAAGGAATTCAGTTCTCAAGAATTCATCATGTGGGGTTGAGTTCTTGGGATCTAAATTTCAAATTATAGAGATTGTATCTACAAATATAAGCATCTACGATCAGACAATTAATACTGATAACTCATGCGACTGAGAGCTCCAATTTGTAGTGCTTAACTAGAAATCAATTGTGATCGTTAATCCACCTATCAAACATTATTGTCACCGAAAGTGAAACAGTAGCATGAAATGTGCTCCATATGTTTTCCATATCGATCGACCCAAGTATACATACATAGATACATACATGTGTGTGTAAGTTCTTCTTTCTGGTTCAGAAGTTTTTGGTTCCTAATTTGCAGTGAGACTTGGGTTGGGTAATATCTTCCTTTTTGGTACAGTTCTCAACGCGATCTTATGTAAATCATGATGAATATTGCTCAGAAGGGATTGTTTATAAATTCTGCAACATATAATGGAAGCCCCATGCCATCACATGCATGGCTAGGTATCAGATCCAAAGATATATTTATAAACTAGAGAGTTGGATGCATGGAGTGCAGGTTTTATTTATTTAATTATTTTTGTATAATTTATATATCAGCATTTGAAAGGCTGGTGGCATAAGCATGTCATCGATCTGTAGAATATATGAGTAAGAGCAATGCTACACAACCTTCCCAACCTCCACACACCATATTTTTTTAAGTTTTTATTTTTTATTTTTTATTTATTTATTTATTTTTTTTTGAGTTTATTCTTTTTAAACTAATTCAATTCTTCTATTCATTATTCATATATTAAATATTTGATAGGAGAAAAAAATAAGAAAAATTAAAAAAAATGTAATATGTGAAGGTTATGTAAATAGTAAGAAGTTGTGTAGATTTTCTCGTAATGCTCAATCAATAAAATATCAAGAGTACTAATGTGTTGTGAACGTGTTTCACACACCTTTCTTCTACCCTACTTAATCTGCAACCAAAGAAAGGAAATTGGCTTGCTTGGATTTGGGCCAGTCCGATGCTTAAGTCAGTAAAGTTATTCTAAGTATTTGGGTGCATACCTTGGTCAATATTTATACAGGGCTTATTGTCTTAGTTTGGTAATTCTCTCTTTTACATTTGGTGCTTCCATCTTTTCCTGATGTGTGGGCTATCAGCATTGAAGCTTCTCTTGAATTGTTTTTCCATGAAGTTGATACCTTTTGATATACGTTACCAACCCGCATTATCGCCTTAACATTATCCCCTATTGTTAAGGCGATACCAATTTGGAAGGCCTATCTGTGCCCCCTATGGCTCCTGAGTTGGCGAGTCCCTTAAATCTTCACCCGTTCCTCGAATGGACCCATGGGCTTAGTAGCCAAAGTCACTCCTTACTTTGTAGGGCTCATTTATCTTGCAAGGTTAGGAAGGGGAAGGGCCCAACAAGTAATATTCCTCTTTATTTATTATTGAATTTACCATCCTTAACCGTATCAAGTTATAATAATATCATTCTCAATCACACCGATTAATGTAACTTGTTTTATAAATTCATCATTCAAAAATAAAAATATTTTTCAATTTCAAATTTTTTAATTGGATATTTTTATTTAATTTTTTCTCTCCTTGCCGAAACCAATAAAATAATCTTAACTCAAACAATTCTATTAGTATTTCCAGAATCCTTGCCTTTTTTTTTTTTTTTAATAAAAATAAGGTCATGCCTCTTATTATTATTAGAGAAAACAGTGGTTACAACAATTCATCTTAATAACGAATATATAGGATACTCAAACAATCTAATCGAACAATTTCCTATAGCCTTCCTTGCACCAAGTTTTTTCACCTATAAAATCAATTATACCTTTCGCACTCTCTTGTCAAAAAATCTGCTGTCGTGTTAGCCTCTCTAAAATTATGTCAAAAGTGAATTTTGAGCAAATTTAGTAAAGTTTTAATCTTCTCCCAAAAATCCCAAAGAAGCCAATATTTGCATATCCCGGAAGCTAGCCAACCCATCACCACACTTTGAATCAGATTCCACTAATAAATCTCTCAACCCAAGCGATTGACGAAACGAAGACATCAAGAAGAGTGACACTTGGCAATAGTGTTTGTGGACACTATTGCCAAGCATGCCCAGAATCCTTGCCTAAGAGTCATGCTATCAATGAACGTGGATGACAAATTCAATTAACACGAGAACAAGAGAGGACTTATGTGCAAATGTTTAGCTCATCAGAACATCTAAAGGGAGAAAGCAAAAAGACAAATAGTAGTAGAAAGAAAATGGAGCCAAAAGAACAAACAGATGGTACAATTATAGACATGAACAAGTTCCATCGTCACAGCTCACACCTGAATATAAAATAAAACATAATAATACATTACCAGCAACAATATTTTTGTGGGGGTACCAAAGAAAGCACTATCGCTGCTGGTTTAAACCCACATTAGACGAGCATATATAGAGCCTAGCTTTTGCACTTCTTTATTTAAAATCGATTGCATAAAAATAAAAATAAAAGGGAATGGAAAGGAAAGGAAAGGAAAGGAAAGGCAAGTTCCTGAACAAGAGAAATTATTTGCCTTCACTTTAGGATGTCGAACATTTAGTAGATCAGCAACAAAAGCAAGTTGCAGAACCCAACCCCCCCTCTCCCTATTTTGTCAATTTATAAAGGAAACCTATATACAGATCAATAGATTATAGTGTTCAAAATACAACACACCTGACACGTACGAGGCTATTGTTTTTTAACCCTTTCTTCCACACACCTATTAAATAGCCTCAGAAACAGGAGCCACCAAAGACTTCCACACCAGCTACACCCCCACAAATTTAGCTTTAGTTCTCAGCTTGTTTGAGGGGTCTACCGTCCATAATTGTCTTTGTACAAATTTTCACCGTCGCTGCTGGTTGCACATCTCACATCTGGTGGCAGACTTGACATTGGCATACGTACATTGCTCACAAGACCAGTAAATGTTATCGTCAGCACTTTTGCTCGAACCAGTGGTGGTTCGAGTTGGCCCTTTAACCCTTCCGCCTCGTCCCTTGCTGGAGCCTACATTTTTTGTGCTCGTAGTAGTCTTGCTGCAAGATCCATTGGTGCCCACATCTGACAAACCGTTCTCTAATGCCCTAACCAGATTCTCAAAGTAATTCCTGGTCACACTGTTTCAATTACACATAAGAAATTGAATCAGATAAGACTCTTGACATTAACAAGCCTGATAATTGCATAGCCAACTAATTTCAATGGTAAGGGACAGGGTACATGCATGCAAACATCAAATTAGACAACACAGAAGTAATAACAAACGTTGCAAGAATTCCACATTCTTTTTTTTTCTTTCTCTTCTTTTTTTGCCAAGTAATGAAGTTGCAAGAATTCATTCCAAAAGTGACTCGTGGGAAAAATAAAAGCAACGTGACAATGAAAGATCCATTCCGCATAAGAAACAACCTTCTTACTTAGAAGAGAAAAAAGAGCTAAGAAAAACCTAACCCAACAAAAAGGAACGAAAGGAAAAGTACTGATCCCATCAGCAGATATCACACCGCAAAACTTTCGGACTTTACATACTTCTATACCTCTAGCAAATTTTTTATATGAGCATTTATCATATAGTTTCTTCTCAAATACAAAATCCAAGAATTTTTTATGCAGTGAAAGATCAAAGGAAGCAGGAAACTTCGCATAAAAGATATTTAAGACGAATGACAAAGACACTTGCCACTTCGGGAAATAAAGAAGAAAATTGGGAAATCGTCCAGGAAATATTAGGGGTGCTACCCGCACCATACAATGCGGGATATCTGCCCTGCCACCCAGCCCACTTCAATAATGGACTACATTCCACTAGGCCCAAAAATTATTCCTAGGTCCAAAAGTGATCAAAAACACATTTGGGGACTCAAATTGTAAATTTAAATTTGTAAATATGACTATAATTTAAAATTTATGTAGTTTTTAAATTTGCTAGTACATATCTTGTTAAGTTGTAGTGAAATACAAGAGTCTCACATTGCTTAAGTGAGAGACTTGTATTGTCAAGGCAATCTATAAAAGGATCACGCTACTACACTACAATTTACATAAAGTATTAAGTAAAAGTTCTATTTAATACATATTACTATATTTAAATATAATAAAAATAATAAATATTTATATTAAACAAAAAAAAAAAGAGGTGCGGGGCGGAGTTGGGCCCTACCCGCCCCCGCTAGGAGGCCAAATGTGGGGTGGGGAGGGGTTCCCACACCGCCATGTGGGGGCAGGGCAAATGGGGGCGAGGCAGTGGGGTGCGGTGCCCACCCCTAGGAAATATAGGGGGATCATGAAGCAATAAAATGACAACAAATAGAAGGGAAAACCCATGGACAACTTTTTTTCTCTCACTCTCCCTTGTAGTAGCATAAACTTAAAAAGAGAACAATAAACTCAGCATAGAACAGACTTCTTTTTTATAATTAATAATAAGAACAAACTAAAACGCATTGATAAGATGCGGATATATGATAAAGTTCCAAATTGCTAGAAATGAGATGTGAATTCTAGAGATGATCACATATGCATCAAAGGAATATCAATATCTTATAGTGGCTCCATTTGTTTCAATAGAAGTACTTACGAATACAGAACAAAGCAGAAAAATAGCTTCAAGTGCAAAGAATTAAAATGTTCCTACTTCTGCCAATATTT
This sequence comes from Pterocarya stenoptera, assembly GCA_003123785.1. Taxonomy (NCBI): domain Eukaryota; kingdom Viridiplantae; phylum Streptophyta; class Magnoliopsida; order Fagales; family Juglandaceae; genus Pterocarya; species Pterocarya stenoptera. The sequence goes on along the minus strand of QEOT01001730.1, from coordinate 3,116 downwards.
TATAACACAACATATACCTGGTCAGTCCAGCTAGCTTTGTACGGAAGTCATTGAAATCATTTGATGATTTGCTCTCAGCATTTAGGAACTGTTGTAGTTCCTTCTCTGCACATTGATGAAGCCTTTCCAAACCAGACTCTGCCTCACCTGAAGATAAGATTGTTACACGTGTGAAGACAACTCACAAATACAGTTTGCATTCAAATTCTTTAACATTTCAAGCAATATATCTATATACCTTGCAAATACTCGAAAAACAGTTTCTTAGCATGCTCATGCTCATGTAGGTAATAGCCATATGCATAAGTCCATTTCAGCACTCGCCTACATTCAACTATCTGCAAGCATGCCACATAAAGGCCATAATATGTATATTGTCAGCATTTCAAACCATTTTTTATTTTTATTTTATAAGTAAAAGTAAAAATTTATTAATAGAAAAGGAATAGCCCAAGTACATAGGAAGTATACAGAGAATATGAAGTACCACTAAGCACTAGTGAGGGAAACAAGCAAATTATGAAAATTGTCCTCATTACAAATAATGACCGAAGCCCATGAAAAGAGTATATTATAAAAGAATCTCTTCAGCTCTTCCAAGGAACGTTCCCGGTCTTCAAAGCAAGCATTTCAAACGAATTGGAAGGAAAGACTGAAATGTTCTAATTACAGAGTCAAATTTTGTGCTAATTTGCTTTTGATCATTTTTCCCAATTGCAAAGATTAACAAGAAGAACAAGTACAGAACTATATGGGGTCCGATTAAGTACTTGAAAGTGAAATAGCGATTGCACCTCTGAATAATGAAGTGCAGAAATAGTTGTCGACTGTCTGAGGTTCCTTTATTTTTAATTTACCAAGCGAAAGCATCCAAATCAAAACACTTTAGCCAGCTCAGCAATAAGTTTTTTTCTTTTCTTTTGTCATCAGCTAGGTTGTCACCCTGATGAAAATACTCGTTTACATGGTAATTTCCTAGCAAACAAGCTTGAGCAACAGCAGGCTTGTTGCTTACAGGTATAGTTTGCAAGGAATGAGCCCAAAAACATTAGTACATAACCATATTTAGAACATGGTCCACTTAAGTTATGTTAGGACAAATACCCCATCAGATGAGTTGTGATACCCCATATGATAAGTGAGGGTAGGTGGTGTATGGGATCCCACATTACTTGAGAAGGAGAAGTTCTTGCTTTTTATAATGTTCCAATTGGGCTCCAATTGTATGATTGACTAGTCTTTTTAGAGTATAGGTCATGTGATTTGGGCCTTCCATTAGGGCGTTACAAATAGTATCAGAGCTTATCCCAACCAGAAATAATATGGACTTGGACCTTCCATTGGGGAGTTACATGAGTATTGTTTAATACTCATGGATGTCACCCTGATCAAAGTACTCGTTTACATGTTAATTTCCTAGCAAACAAGCTTGAGCAACAGCAGGCTTGTTGCTTGATGGGTATAGTTTGCAGGGAATGAGCCCAAAAACATTCGTACATAACCATATCCAGATCATGGTCCACTTAAGTTATGTTAGGACAAATACCCCATCAGATGAGTATTGTTTAATACTCATCCATGCTGCACGTATAAATAAAAATATAACTCTTAAGTGGTGGAGGTATTATTACTACGCCCAAAGTACCAAGTACTTGAAATGGAAAAATTATGCTTAACCCTGAACTACCACCCCTTTTGCAATGTGACCTCCAAACTACAAATTTCGGCGCTTAGCAACCCAATTTGAAATTTCAGCTGCAATATGCACCCTCTAGGGCAAGAAATAACCCGACAGCCAAATTCCTAGAACTGAAATGTATAAATTATCCGCACCCAAAAACTTTAAAAAAAAAAAAAAAAAATTATCCACACCCAAAACATAAGGCAACTATGCATTTATGGGCGCTTCGGAAACTTCAATTTTAGGTAAGGGCAATTTGAACATTTCAGGCTCTAGAGGGTGCACATTGCAACTAAAGTTTCGAACTTGAGATGTCCAGTGCCCAAATTAATCACTCGAAGGTCACTCTGCAAAAGGGATGGTAGTTCATGAGGTTAAGAGCAATTTCTTCTATCTGAAATAAAGAGGGGGGTGAAATGAACTTCATAATGTTTCTCCCTGGTCATGCCTGATCATCCTGCTTTGGTTTGATGTATCCAGTATTTTAAAACTGGGGATCAAATCACAAAATATTTATAACTTCATATAATCAGTTCACATATGGCTTATCGGCAGGTGTATTTCCACATAATTCAGTTGATATAGAATAAGAAATAGTCCTACAATTGTAAATGCACCTAGCAGTGAGCAAAAAAGTTACCTGCATCCAGGCCTCTATAATGAACTTGAGCTGTGACTCAGGTGTGCACTGTAGGTCACTAAGCTTCTCAAGCTGCCAAAACCAAGTAATTCAACCCAGTCAATAAACGACCTACAGAAGCAGTTATAGTAATAAGGCTGCTCAAAGGTCAAAAGAAATGGAATAACATAAACAAATGATTGCACATTGGTTGAGTAGTAGTGAAATGGGTTAAGTTAAGATGTTTTATTGGGTTTTGGAAAAGGAGAGAAAAAAGGTTGAATAAAAATATTATAAAATTAAAATCTTGTTAGAATATAATTTTTTTAATATTATTTTTGTTTTGGAATTTAAAAAAGTTGATTTGTTTTTTGTGTTTTGTTTGGAAGTTTAGAAAAGTTGTAATGATTAGGTAATGATTAGATGAAAAAATTGAAGATTTAAAATTGAAAAGTGTTTGTGTTTGAGTGGATATTTGGGAAGGAGATGAGATGGGTTTCCAAGAAAGGCCTAACTTAAACAGTTCTTATCACATACTTCTCCATTCTCCAGTGCTTTCTCTTCAACGATGACTCCAATGTTCACTCCATGTCATGTTTTGTAGAACAGCACCGAAAGAAAACCAGCATAATTTCTTTAAAATATTTTAATTCTTATCCAAGTAGAATGCAAACACACACAAAAAGTCACATACATTTTCTTTTTAGTTGAGAGACAGACTGCCATGCATTAACCAAGTTGTCAATATTGAAAATATATTAAAAAGAAAGCATCTAAAAATGTTTCAATAAAAAATAGCATACACAAACTCATCAA
>QEOT01001729.1:54122-82149 GCA_003123785.1 Pterocarya stenoptera | reverse complement strand
AAATTTTCTTTTGCTTTTCCCTCAAACATTTCTGTCCATTGTAGTTGTTTTCATCTCCAAGGGAATTATTTTCATTTCTGGACAGCATAGCTTCGCTCCCTTTTTTCCACCGATCACCACACGACGTTAGGTGTAAGATCTTGTCTTTAACTTTATTAGTCACCTATTATGTGTGTAAGATGAATGAAATGTGGTTTGCTGGTAGTTGTTTTGGAAATAAATAAATAGTAGTCAGTCTTGTTTGGTGTCTATTAATATTTAGAAGTGTTGGAGTTTCTTTGTGGAGTTGTGAATGGAGAGAAAGTTTAATGTGTATTGCTATTTTGGTTGAGTTGCTACTGGTTGCTTGGAGTTATGGGCTGGTGAAATGGGGTTGATTTATTGATTTATTAATTAGTTGAGTTTGACGTTGGTTTGGTGGGTGTATAGGTCAATATTGATATTGTTATACGTTATTTTTGGGTTGAATTGTGGGCTGTCCAGATGACTATATGGCTGTTGAGTTGAGTTAAAATTGCTGAAATATGGTTTAGAATTTGGGTCTTAATTCTTAGATCGAAATTGTGTTGTTGGTCTTTAATACTTAGTATATATATTTTATTTTTATGATTAGGTAACGAGACTGATAGAGGTCGATATCAAGGCATAGATAATACGCTGCATGAGTCAGGTAAGCGGGATTCCTATGCTAGATTTGCATAAAAAGAAATGAACTGAGGTTGGTTTGTAAAAATGTGCATGTTGATTTAAAAAGAAAATGAGAAAAACAACCTCAATATATGTTTTGCATTTACTCATGAGATATGTATGAAAGAGAAAAGAAATTCTTTTGACATGAATAGTGTAGACATGAGCAATATTTGGCATTATTCTGAAATGTGCAAAAGAGCGAATATGATGTCCATGAAATTTTGTGCATATGATATAAAAATGATTTGGATCTGTTTTTGATCAAATGGAAATGATATGAATATTTTTTTAACATGCGATTTGATATGATATGGATATGAAAAACCTTTGGCATACTTATCTGTTTGGATTCGGATTTTGAATATGGTTCTGATATGATGATACTGGTTCACGTGATATGGTTGGTACCAACATAATATGATATGATATGAGTGCACCCACTTTGGAAACAAAGTGGTCTTTTATGTGTTCTTTCCTGTGTGCACACTCGGGGCTCCGAGATTGAAAAAGGGAAAGTTTCACAATATGATACTGCCTGGTTTGGCCACCGGGGATAGCACAACCCTACCACGGGGGTTAAACATGGTATACGATATGATATGATAATATGAAGACGTTCAGTTATGTTATGCCAAAATATTTTTGAATATGAAAATGACTTATGAATATAAAAAGATTGAAAAGTTGCTCTAAATTTCTGAAAATTCGTTTTGAAATGTGCATATAAAAATGAAATGTTTAGATTCTGCATACCGAACTATCTAAAAGGCTCATGTTTACATACTAGTATATGTTTTCTGCTTACTGAGTTGTTGATAACTCACCCCTTATCTTCACAATATTTTTCAGATGATATTGATGACCCAGCTGGGGATCAGGAATAGAAATTGGAGAATGACTAGATATGGATAAAAGGTCGAGTACTTAAGGGTACCATTGTTAGTAGAAGGGTTTATCTTGAGTATTTGAAGTTCTTTATGTTATTTGGATCTTTTGAGACTTAAGGATGTATTTGTTTATTGTATTGAGATTATTGGAAGATTTGAAACCCCTTGGTTTATGTTATTTTGTAATGATGACACGTTGAGTTTATATTATGTTTTTTTTGGAAAATAAGAGACTATGTGCTATTTGATTTTAGATGCTAAAAAAATCTTTGGAGATTTTAGATGCTAAAAATCTTTGGAGATTTTAGATGCTTTGGGAGACAAGTTTGTAAATGACAGGTAGTAATTCTCTGACCCATCCGGGTACGGGGCGTTACATTTGGTATCAGAGCCAGGTTTGAGATTCTGCAGACTACAAATTATGAAGTTTTGGACCTCTATAGGTTTAGGAAGTAATTTCAAGTTTTAGAAATTGGAGGACTAAGAGATGATGATGTGGATAATTAAGGTTTGGAGGTTCCGCAGACTATAGTATGTGAGATTTTGGAGTATAGATAGACTATAAGAAATCTTTTTCAGATGTGATGTGATAGTGGGACGGACTATAAGGTAGAATGTTGTAGGTATTGGAGGTCTTAGAATTTGCAGACTTTAGGGATGATTTTGATACGTAGGATTTTACGAGTCTTTAAGCATACTTCTTTTCTCTTCATTATAGGTACCTTTATAACTTTAAAGTATTATATATGTGCTTTGTTTTATGGATACCACTAATTATTTATGTTTACATGAACTTTAAAATTCGTACAATGATTATTAAAGATCCAAGTTATTTTGTCAGGATGCCCCCACGTCGTCGAGAACGTAGTATGTCGGATCTGCACGCAAACGAGAATGAAAGGGAAGCAAACCCGAGTGCTTCTGAAGTACTACGAGCAGCGGCTCATCAATTAATTGATGATCTCGTGCAAAACCCCTTAGGTCGCCAATGCAATTTTAATGAAGGAGGCTGCACCATAGAACAATTCAATCGGTTGCACCCCCCTTCATTTGATAGGAGAGGCGAACCAACCCTGGCGGAGGATTGGGTTCAAGATATTGAGGAGATATTGCGGGTACTGACCTGCACAGATGAATAGAAGGTGGCATACGCCACATTCAAGCTGACTGGGGAGGCGAAAAGATGGTGGGTTTCTGAAAGAACTATAAGAGAAGCGGAAGGGACAGAAATAATTAGTTGGCTACATTTTAAGCAGATTTTTCTTGAACGCTTCTTCCCAAGCTCGGTCCGAGAGGACAAGGCTATGGAATTCGCCACCTTGGTACAGGGAACTATGACTGTACACCAATATGCAGCTAGGTTTACTGAGTTATCCCTTTTTGCTGCATATCTTATTCCTGATGAGGAAAAGAAGGCGCGTAAATTCGAGCAAGGGCTGAATGAAAACCTTTATGAGCGAGTAGTGGGCTTCCAGATTCGGAACTTTTCAGAGTTGGTAAATAAGGCCACAGTTTTTGAACGAAGCCTTCAAAGGAGTACTGCATTGCATGATCAAAGGAAAAGGACTACTTCATCTGGGTATCATTCCGGCATGGATCAGGGATCATGGAAAAAGAGGAATGAAGGTAGTAGCACGGGTAAGAAGCCGGTTCAAGGCACCCAACAAGCATATCAGTGTAGAACTTGCAATCGAGTACATTCTGGAGTATGCAGGATGGAGGCGGGACTATGCTTCCGTTGTGGCAAACCGGGTCACTATCTTAGGGACTGCCCATTGCAATTGGACAGGAACAAGCCACCACCACCCAGAACGGAAGGGACAGCTCGAAGCAACATCCAGCGTACTACTGCGCCTGCACGAGTTTTCGCTCTAACACCTGGAGAGGCTGAGGATAGGAATGATGTGATCACTGGTATGATTTCTTTGTTTTGTTCTAAGATATTAATTTGTTGGTTGATGTTAAGACTTGGAAAATTTAGTTCATGAATGATGTTGATTGTGACCACAGGTACCCTTTCTTTGTTTTCTAATAATGCCACTGTATTATTTGACTCGGGAGCAACACATTCTTTTGTTTCCATGACTTACTCTAGATTTTGCACTTTAGAAACCGAAAAGTTGAAGCACAAGTTAGTGGTCGCGACCCCAACAGGAAATTCGGTAGTTTGTGATGAGATTCTACCGGGTTGTCCTTTATCGATTGAGGGAAGACTAATGCCAGCAGATTTAATAGTGTTTCACATGATTGGGTTTGATGTGATTTTGGGTATGGATTGGCTGGCTTCCTACCACGCCAATATTGATTGTTTTAAAAAAGAAGTAGTTTTTAGACCCCCAAAAGAAAGTGAATTTCGGTTTATAGGGTCGAAAGTGAGGTTGCATCCACCCATCATATCTGCCATGCAGGTTGGAAAATTGTTACGTGATGGTTGTCAGGGATTCTTAGCCTGCGTAGTAGAAGCACCAAAAGAGGAGGTGAGGTTAGAGCAGATACCTATTGTGAGTGAATATCCGGAGGTTTTCCCAGAAGATTTATCTGGACTTCCGCCCGAGCGGGAGGTAGAGTTTACTATTGAATTAGCCCCAGGCACGGCACCCCTTTCGAAAGCACCTTACCGGATGGCACCGTCTGAATTAGTAGAACTCAAGGAGCAGTTACAAGATTTGTTGGACAAAGGTTTCATCAGGCCCAGTGTATCACCTTGGGGAGCTCCAGTTCTCTTTGTGAAGAAGAAGGATGGATCGATGAGAATGTGTATTGATTACAGGGAACTTAATCGGGTAACCATAAAGAATAAGTACCCGCTACCCCGTATAGAAGATTTGTTTGATCAGCTCCAGGGAGCGCAGGTATTTTCAAAGATTGATCTTCGATCGGGTTACCATCAATTGAAGATCAGGGCAGAAGATGTGGCTAAGACGGCTTTCAGGACCCGTTATGGGCATTATGAGTTTTTGGTCATGCCTTTTGGCCTGACTAACGCACCAGCAGTATTCATGGATTTGATGAACAGGGTGTTCCATGAATTTTTGGATAAGTTTGTGGTTGTTTTTATTGATGATATATTGATATACTCCAAAAGCAAGATTGAGCATGAAGAACATTTGAAGCTGGTACTTGGGAAACTCAGAGATAAAAAGTTGTTTGCTAAATTGAAGAAGTGTGAATTTTGGCTTGATTCAATCGCATTTTTGGGGCATGTGGTTTCGAAAGATGGCATTTCAGTGGACCCGGGAAAAGTGGAAGCAGTAGTTAATTGGTCAGCACCAAAGAATGTTCATGAGGTTAGAAGTTTCTTGGGATTAGCAGGTTATTACCGTCGATTTATTGATGGTTTCTCCAGGATAGCAGTTCCTCTCACTGCTCTCACCAGAAAAAATAATAAGTTTGAATGGACAACCAAGTGTGAAGAAAGCTTCCAGGAGTTGAAACAGAGATTAGTGACAGCTCCGGTGTTAATGGTTCCCACTGCTAGAGGTGGATTTGTAGTTTATAGCGATGCATCAAGGCTTGGATTGGGGTGCGTATTGATGCAACATGGGAAGGTTATAGCATACGCCTCACGCCAACTGAAAGTGTATGAACAGAATTATCCCACGCATGATCTAGAACTTGCGGCAGTCATTTTTGCACTTAAGATTTGGAGACACTATTTGTATGGAGAAAAGTGCGAAATCTATACGGATCATAAGAGTTTGAAATATTTCTTTACCCAGAAGGAATTAAATATGAGGCAGAGGAGATGGCTTGAGTTGATCAAGGATTATGATTGCACCATCAATTATCACCCAGGCAAAGCTAATGTTGTAGCCGACGCCTTAAGTAGGAAGTCAATGGGACCGACAGTTGCAGCCCTTACCACTCAACATAGGTTGTTAATGGACTTAGAAAGAGCCAGTATTGAGGTCATCACTAGTGATACAAGTACTTTCATGGCCAGTTTGATAGTTCAACCAACCTTGATAGATAGAATCAAAGCTGCTCAGAAAGTGGATTCAGGGTTGGTGAAGCTAGTGGAAGAAGTTGGGAACGGGGACAAATCTGACTTTAGCGTTTCCGAGGATGGAGTTTTGAGGTTTAGAGGTAGATTGTGCGTGCCAGCTAATGATGAACTGAAAAGTGTAATTCTTGAAGAAGCACACCGTTCTTTGTACACAGTTCACCCGGGGAGTACCAAGATGTATCGGGATTTGAGAGAGTCTTTTTGGTGGAATGGTATGAAAAGAGAAATTGCTAAATTTTTGTGGAACAGTGCCTAACTTGCCAACAGGTGAAGGCGGAGCATCAGAGACCAGCAGGATTATTACAGCCACTCCAGATTCCAGAGTGGAAGTGGGAGCATATCTCCATGGACTTTGTGACAGGCCTACCAAGGACATTGAGCGGACAAGATGCTATATGGGTGATCGTGGATCGCTTAACGAAGACTGCTCATTTTGTGCCCATTAAGGTTTCTTATAAACTGGAGAAACTAGCTGAGCTGTATGTGCAGGAGATAGTGAGGTTGCATGGGGTACCAGTATCCATTGTGTCAGATAGAGACCCTCGTTTCACTTCCAAGTTTTGGCGAAGCTTACAAGAGGCAATGGGTACTAAGTTAAGTTTCAGTACTGCTTTTCACCCTCAGACAGATGGACAGTCAGAAAGGACTATTCAGATCTTAGAAGACATGTTGAGGGCATGTGTGATGGATTTTAAGGGAACTTGGATGCGACATTTACCATTGGTCGAGTTTGCTTATAATAATAGTTTCCAGGCTAGCATTGGGATGGCACCTTATGAGGTTTTGTATGGCAGAAGGTGTAGATCTCCATTGTATTGAGATGAAGTAGGTGAAAGGAAACTTTTGGGGCCAGAGATTATTCAGCAGACCACAGAGAAGATAGATACCATTCGGGCTAGAATGAAAGCAGCTCAGAGCCGACAAAAGAGTTATGCGGATAAACGTCGCCGCCAGTTAGAGTTTGAGATTGGAGATAAAGTATTTTTGAGGATAGCACCGATGAAAGGAGTTATGAGATTCGGAAAGAAGGGTAAGTTAAGCCCAAGATATATTGGACCATTTGAGATTCTTGAGCAGATTGGACCAGTGGCTTACAGGGTGGCATTACCACCAGCATTATCGGGAGTGCATAATGTGTTTCATGTGTCTATGTTGAGAAAGTACATTCATGACCCCACCCACGTTATAGACCATGAACCACTTCAGATTCAAGAGAATATGACCTACACCGAGGAACCAGTACGGATTTTGGACAGGAAAGAGCAAGTGTTACGAACTCGAACTATCCCTTTTGTTAAAGTGTTGTGGAATAATCATGCTATTAACGAAGCGTCTTGGGAATTTGAAAAAGAGATGCAAGTTAAGTATCCATACTTGTTCGATGAGAATTTTTATAGCTTGTAGCAAATTCCGAGGACGGAATTTTTGTAAGGGGAGGAGGATGTGAGACCCAGTGACGTGGCCCAGACCACTTGTTTATTTTTTTTCTCTGCCCCTTAGCCCTTGAACGACATCGTATGGGCAGGTATTTCCTTCCCCACCCCCAGACGGTTTTCCCCCATTTCTTTTCCTCTGCTTTTACCGAAAACTGCTCCTCTAATCCTATTTTCTCTACATCGGCAGGTTTCTTTTTCTTTCTTCCCTTGTGGTTAGTTATTCTCCTCTTCCTCTCTCGCATGGTATTCTCTTGTCTACAGGTATCTACCCTTTTTCTCTCTCTCTCCCTCTCTTTCATTCTACACTTAGAATCTGAACTACAACCCTCACAGTTGACACTCTCTCTTTCTCTCCATTGCAGATTTCTTTTTGCGTTGCTTTAGTATTGTGATTTTGGTGGTTTGCTCCCAGCCATTGTTCATCACCCATTCATTCAGGTAAACCCTTTTCACAGTTTGGGTTCTTTGTTGGATCCAATGCATCTCATCCTCATACATTTTTTTTCTCTCTCGCACTCAACAGCCCATTACTACGCAGTGCATTTTCATCTTCAAGAGACCTCACACTTTAATATTTACTCTCGGGTCAGTCTCTCTTTGAATATCAAATCTTCACATTTTTATTTGTATTTCGAAATTTTCTTTTGCTTTTCCCTCAAACATTTCTGTCCATTGTAGTTGTTTTCATCTCCAAGGGAATTATTTTCATTTCTGGACAGCATAGCTTCGCTCCCTTTTTCCACCGATCACCACACGACGTTAGGTGTAAGATCTTGTCTTTAACTTTATTAGTCACCTGTTATGTGTGTAAGATGAATGAAATGTGGTTTGCTGGTAGTTGTTTTGGAAATAAATAAATAGTAGTCAGTCTTGTTTGGTGTCGATTAATATTTAGAAGTGTTGGATTTTCTTTGTGGAGTTGTGAATGGAGAGAAAGTTTAATGTGTATTGCTATTTTGGTTGAGTTGCTAGTGGTTGCTTGGAGTTATGGGCTGGTGAAATGGGGTTGATTTATTGATTTATTAATTAGTTGAGTTTGACGTTGGTTTGGTGGGTGTATAGGTCAATATTGATATTGTTATACGTTATTTTTGGGTTGAATTGTGGGCTGTCCAGATGACTATATGGCTGTTGAGTTGAGTTAAAATTGCTGAAATATGGTTTAGAATTTGGGTCTTAATTCTTAGATCGAAATTGTGTTGTTGGTCTTTAATACTTAGTATATATATTTTATTTTTATGATTAGGTAACGAGACTGATAGAGGTCGATATCAAGGCATAGATAATACGCTGCATGAGTCAGGTAAGCGGGATTCCTATGCTAGATTTGCATAAAAAGAAATGAACTGAGGTTGGTTTGTAAAAATGTGCATGTTGATTTAAAAAGAAAATGAGAAAAACAACCTCAATATATGTTTTGCATTTACTCATGAGATATGTATGAAAGAGAAAAGAAATTCTTTTGACATGAATAGTGTAGACATGAGCAATATTTGGCATTATTCTGAAATGTGCAAAAGAGCGAATATGATGTCCATGAAATTTTGTGCATATGATATAAAAATGATTTGGATCTGTTTTTGATCAAATGGAAATGATATGAATATTTTTTTAACATGCGATTTGATATGATATGGATATGAAAAACCTTTGGCATACTTATCTGTTTGGATTCGGATTTTGAATATGGTTCTGATATGATGATACTGGTTCACGTGATATGGTTGGTACCAACATAATATGATATGATATGAGTGCACCCACTTTGGAAACAAAGTGGTCTTTTATGTGTTCTTTCCTGTGTGCACACTCGGGGCTCCGAGATTGAAAAAGGGAAAGTTTCACAATATGATACTGCCTGGTTTGGCCACCGGGGATAGCACAACCCTACCACGGGGGTTAAACATGGTATACGATATGATATGATAATATGAAGACGTTCAGTTATGTTATGCCAAAATATTTTTGAATATGAAAATGACTTATGAATATAAAAAGATTGAAAAGTTGCTCTAAATTTCTGAAAATTCGTTTTGAAATGTGCATATAAAAATGAAATGTTTAGATTCTGCATACCGAACTATCTAAAAGGCTCATGTTTACATACTAGTATATGTTTTCTGCTTACTGAGTTGTTGATAACTCACCCCTTATCTTCACAATATTTTTCAGATGATATTGATGACCCAGCTGGGGATCAGGAATAGAAATTGGAGAATGACTAGATATGGATAAAAGGTCGAGTACTTAAGGGTACCATTGTTAGTAGAAGGGTTTATCTTGAGTATTTGAAGTTCTTTATGTTATTTGGATCTTTTGAGACTTAAGGATGTATTTGTTTATTGTATTGAGATTATTGGAAGATTTGAAACCCCTTGGTTTATGTTATTTTGTAATGATGACACGTTGAGTTTATATTATGTTTTTTTTGGAAAATAAGAGACTATGTGCTATTTGATTTTAGATGCTAAAAAAATCTTTGGAGATTTTAGATGCTAAAAATCTTTGGAGATTTTAGATGCTTTGGGAGACAAGTTTGTAAATGACAGGTAGTAATTCTCTGACCCATCCGGGTACGGGGCGTTACAATTTTATTATTTTACCAAAGAATATGCAAGGTCCCAAGACCAAACAGAGCAATACTTTTAATAAAATTAATCAAATACTTGTTGATTTGAAAAAAGAACAATAATCTACCAGTGCTTTAAATAGCAATGGCAAGGAAGTTGTTTTTGATTTTTCTTCAAAAGAATCATTTGATATTGATTCTTCTGCTAATAAAGATATTGTTTTACTTGAAAAGAATTTTCAAGATATTTATTTAGGAAAACTTGGGATTAAAAGATTTTCTTCAAAACAGCACAATCCAATGAGTCTGATGAAGAATTGGTATCTCAAACCTACTCCACCTGATTTACAATTTCAAGAAATATTTTTTCAAACACAGTTTTTTGTTTCTTCTTATAAATTTTATGAATAGAATATTGATAGATTATCTGAACAAGAAATTCTTAATACCATGAATAAATGTCCATGGTTGCAAATGCTTATGTTAATAACAATAGTCTTATTCAAACTGTGACATTTGATTTATTAACTACATAATTTTCTGGTATGCTTCGACATTGGTGAGATAAGCATCTACCAAATGAAGCAAAGGAAACTATTCAAAATACAGTTAAGCATGATGATGAATGTTTACTATTTTTTACACAACCATAGGAAGGGACATCCCTGATGATGTTAATAGTTTGATTTATGCCATTCTTAAACATTTTGTTGGAACTTCCTCTAACATTACTAATCGTATTAATGATTATTTAAATAATTTGGAGATGCCGTTAAATGTCTGATTATAGATGGTATCAAAATGTTTTGATTTCTAGAGTTATGCTTAGGGACGATAGTTATAAGCCTTACTAGAAAGAAAATTTTATTGATGGATTACCTCATTTATTTACTCATAAAGTTAAGGATAAACTTACTGATATCTCAGAACTCTTTAATTATGATAATTACACTTTTGGTGACATTATCAATACAATTAAGAAGATTGGTATTAGTATGTGTAATGATCAAAAATTATTTCGTCAACAAATTCAGAATAGTAAGAAAGCCAAATATAGAATGAGAAATTTCTGTGAACAATTTGGCTTTCCTCCTATTGTTCCATCTAGACAGAAGCATAAATACTCTGATAAATTTGCTAAACCTCACGCCAAGAAAAGAAGTAGTAACCATGATGATTTTTATTAAAAAAAATCCCTTAGAATTTTTACAAGAAAAAACATTTTGGTAAGAAAATGAGTTTTCAGAATCCTTCAAAAGGAAAATGTTTTAATTGTGGTAAGACTAGATATTTTGCTGATAAATGTACCAAAAAGCCCAATAAGCTTAAAAAAAGCTTAATCAGTTAAATATTAATGATAATGATAAAGAAGATCTGTTTCGACTCTTAGAAACAAAACCATCTGCATCATTCGACATTAATGAATTTAGTTCAAGTGATTTCAAATATCGCTTAGAAACTGAATCATCTGATTCTCCCAATATTAAGCTTGATTGTAATGATTTTTGTTACAAACCTTTGGGTAAAACAATCAATTTCTTAACCAAAGTTGAAGAATAAGAAAAAATTTTATTAACCTTGATTAGTCAGATTACTAACCCTAAACTCAAAGAAGAATATCTTCATAAGCAATGGTTCGCCAAGAACCTGAAACTTCTAAATCAAAAATTAGTTTTTAAGAAACTTTGGGAAGATTTAAAAAGAAAAAGTCCAAAGAAATTTCTACTATTGATTTACAACATGAAGTTGTTTTATTAAAAGGAAATTGTTAAACTGAAAACTGAGATTAACAATCTCAAATCTGAAAATGATTCTTTTAAACGAAAGCTATTGTGTTTAAAAATTGATAAACAGTTTGATCAAGACATTCCTTCTGATAATGATGAGCAAATAAATTCTTCAAATTCAAGTCAAAAGGAAGAAAAAACTTCTCCTTCTGACGACAATCAAATCTGCTTGATCCATCGTACTATTCCTCCCAAGTGGTTTTCTAAAGTTACTATTATTGTTTGTCACGAAATATGAATTTACTGTGAATGTTATGATTGATTTCGGATAAGATATGAATTGTATCCAGGAATGAATAATACCTAATAAATATTATGAAAAATCTATTGAAAAGATTATTCTGGGCTAATGGATCTCAAATGAAGATCAAGTATGAACTCAACACTGCCCATGTCTGCCAGAATAATATTTATTTTAAAAATTCTTCTATACTTGTTAAAAATATGACTAACAAAGTCAAATTAGGGATTCTTTTTATTTCTTCTTTATACACATTCCTTTCAAAAAAATGATAGTATTACTACTAAAAAGCTTATAATTATAAAGACAAGGAAGCTACACCTTCTATAATTGATATATAGTCCAATCTCTTTATTTGAACCAACATCATAGAACACCTATTAGAGAGAGATTGCCATAACCCTGATATTTTAAGGCCAATTAAAGTTTAGTGAAGATTTTGAAATGATATTAATGGTTCAATATTTTTGAAGTCCAATAATTATATTTAAAGCCCTTTAATATTTACGAAACAAGAGCGCCCATATTCATTAAGGGCTAGCTCAAGAATTTGTTTTCAATTCCAAAAATATTTATTGGATGGTTTGGGCTCATTTTGGAATTTTAAATTGGTCCAATGACTTACTTAAAAATGAGCAGCACAAAGGCTATCACAAGTGCAGGAGTATGTCGCGTAATAATTAGGAATAAATTCCTAGATCGTCTCCTCAGGGAAAATGCTTAAAAATCAAACTCATGAAAGTATTGAAAATATTTACGATGAGAGAATAAAATTAAAGTGATGATATGTGCAATGAATGTGATAATACAAAGAAAATGAAAATTTACTAGTCATGGACTAGATTCATGATTGTTGGTTTTGAGTGGATGATGTAAAGTAAAAGAAATTAAAATACAAGACAGTAACTTAAAATTGCTGGAAATTAAAAGTGCAGGGAAATTAAATAGCAGTAATTTAAAGTGCAAGAAATTAAATGACAGAAAATTAAATTGCAGGAATTTAAAGCAGAAAATAAAAGTGCAGAAAATTAAATGACATAAAATTAAATGACAAGAAAATAAAAGTGCAGGAAATTAAATGACATAATATAAATTGCAGAAAATAAAAGTGCAGAAAATAAATAACAGTAAAATAAAAGTGCAGGAATTAAAAGTGCGAGGAAATTAAATGACAGGAAATTAAATTGCAAGAAATTAAAAGTGCGAGGAAATTAAATGACAGGAAATTAAATTAAGTAAGGACAGGAATTGTAAGGAATAAACTTGATGTTTGGGAATGGAGACTGCGTTCTCCAACCCAAAAATCTGAGTTCCAATGTAAGGAATAAATCTGATATTTGGAAATGGAGACTGTGTTCTCCAACCCAAAAATCTGAACTTCCAATTAAAGTAAACTCTCAAAAATAAAATGGACTTTCAACATTTATAAAAAAAAGGACTGAAAATTTACTCACTAAACAAACTCAAAACTGAAAATAAAGACTTACAAAAATAAAATTTACTGGACTATAAATTAAAACTTATTTCTAAAATGATAAATGAATTACACAAAACTAACATTTAAAAAATAAAAACTGACTGAAAAAAAAAAAACTATTTTTTTTTCTAAATTTTCACTCTAATTTCACACTAAAATCTCTCTAACATTTCACACTCATTCTCACTGACTTCTATTCAAATTCTCTAACATCTGCCCTGTCACTTTGTCTACCTCCAAGCCTTATATAGGCTTCAGAATGAAACCATCCGCACTGTCCCATGTGCGTCTGCTTTTCATCAGCCGCCCACCTTCTCTTTCTTTCCTTTCTTTTCTTTCTTCTTCTTCTCCTTTCCGCATGTGTTGCCTCGCTGACCCATCTCTCTTTTTTTTCTTCTTTCTTTCTTTTTCCTTCCTTTTTCGGTTTCTTCCTCTGCATGCATGTTTTCTGGTCGGCCGACTCTCTCTTCTCTCTTCTCTTTTTCTTTTCTTTTCTTTCTCCGCATGTGCAACGTCCGCATGGGTTTCTTCTTTATTTTTTTCTTCTTCTTTTCTTTTTTTCTTTTCTTTCTTTCTTCTTCAGCTCCCGCCAGCGTCGGCCCGTTCTTCTTCTTTATTTTCTTTTTCTTTCTTTCGGTTTCAGCAGCTTCTTTTTCTTCTTGTTTCAGCTTCCAGTTCGGCACTCAGCTTTCTTTCTGTTCCATTTTTGCAGCTCTCGCTTCTCTCTATTCCCGCATGCAGTTGGACGTGGTGAGCTTGGCAGAGGGTGGCTGCGGCTTCGTGGAGGTGGAGGAGTGCTGTACTGCCGTAGGTTGTTGAGGTTGAGCAGTAACAGGTGGTCCGAACGCACTGCGTGTAGTTGGTGCTGGACGTGCATGGTGGTTGAGAGGTTTAGAGGTTCTGTTGGTGGAGGCCAGGTGGAGCTGCTGGGCAATGCTGTGGAGGTTGGATGAGGCTGCACTGGGCGGTGGAAGTGCGCTGAGCAGCACTGTAGTGCGTGATGCAGAGCCGTTTGGACGTGCGGAGTTACAGGAGGTTCTGCCGTGCCGCCGGGTGGTTCTTAGCCGTGCATGGGGTGGAGGAATGATCGGCGGCGTCGTCTGGAGCTGCTGGTGGCCGACGGAAGAGCATGGTGGCACGGAGACTGCGCACGGCTGCGCTGTGATGTGCTGCGTAGAAGGCGTGCGGGAGGTTGAAGACGACGCAAAACGACGTCGTTTGCGTCTGTAGACAAAACGGCGTCGTTTAGCTCAAACGGTAGGAAACCAAGTTAGTGCAAAACGACATGTCGTTTTGGTCTTAGACAAAACGGCACGTCGTTTAGCTCAGACGGCAGATTACTTATTAGCTCAAAACGACATGTCGTTTTGGTCTGCTGACCAAACGACATGTCGTTTAGTCAGAGCAGAAATAAAAAAAAATAAAAATAAAAATAAAAATAAATAAAAATAAAATAAAATAAAAATTAGACAAGCAAAATTAAATAAAAATAAAAATAAAACTTAGACAAATAAAATAAAATAAAGAAACTAAAATAAATAAAATTAAATAAGAGATGAAAAATAAAATATTAAGAGTGTGTTGTGCATGTGAAGAACTTATTGCCCAAATAAATCACAAGTTATAAAATCAAGCATAAACTATGCTTTTAATCAATTTAATTCACAACTTGAATTTATGCCTCTTAATCAATTTTTCCATCTAAAACCAATGATAAAATAATAAAACAATTAAAAATATATTGGTTTTAAATGTATAAAATATGCAATAATGCTGCTCAATCATCCAATAGAGTTGTTAAGTGACCTAGCCCTAAAAGTTTGATAAAAAGACATCAACCTCAGTTTCACTCATCTCTTCCCCAGTTCACTTCGTCTTCTCTGCTCCTTCCCTAGAGTTTATGACAGTATATGTGTATTTCTTTTTTGTGACTCTTTACAAATTTTAACAAACTCTGTTCGACTTTCATTTTGTACAAATCCAAGTGTTCTTGTTTCTGGCTATATTCTTGTTTGGCTTTGTTCTACAAACCCGGTTGTGCTTCACGGAGTATGAATTTCGATTTGTCCCTATTTTTGGAGTCATCTGAAAGCATTTCTGAAAGAATAAAACGGGAAAATTATTGTTCATCTCCTATTCACATCTATTGGACGAAACAAAAGGGAGGAGCTGGAGGAGCTTAGGGGGAGCTTCGGCCGTGGGTTTCGTGTGTGGCCTAGGGAGGAGCTTCGGGCTCTCGGTCAAGGAGAGGAGGAAGGGGGAGGTCAGGGGAGACCCATGGTGGTGCTCGGTGGAGCTGGAGGCTGACGACGGATACGCCACGGTCGTGGGAAGTGAGGAACCCAAAAGGAGAAAGGGGCTCACGTGGGGGAAGAGGGACTGCCGTGAGGGGTTAGGTTCGGTGGGATGGTGCTCGCCAGCGTGAGGGAGAGCTGCCGTGGTGGCCGGTGATGTCGCTAGTAGCGCACGGCAACACGGGGTTGAGGAGGGCAAATCCGTGAGAGAGGGAAGCTATTTCGGGTGGGGCAGAGAGAGACTCGTGGTGGCTAAGTCCGTGAGAGGTGGTCGCCTGTGGAAAGGGGAGCTCATGCGATGGTGGCCGGCAACGAGCTGTGACTGGGAGGAGCCGAGAAAAATGCAAGGGGAGAGAGGCTATCGGCTAGGGAAAGGAAATGGTAGAACTGAAATTTAGGAATAGAAGCAGGAGTAAAATGGAGAGAAAAAATGTTAGACGAAAACATTGTATCCACATCATTCGCACTTATATATATACTAGTAGTAATGAAACGTCCAAGGGACGTTTGCCCAGTGGAGAGAAAATATATATGTTAATTCTATATATATGTTAATTTAATGCATAGAAACAAAAACTAAGTTTGATACAAGCTTATAAAATAAAGCTCCATACATGCCTAATGTCCACTACAAGTTTCCAAAACAAAGTGGTATACACATCATATATGAACGAGAGTTTAATACATAATTCTGATATTCTCCCAAAATGAGGCTGCCACAACTACCTAGGTTGTAGTACCTTTGTCCTTGGACAGGCTTCAAGAACTCATTAATGCTGACAGACTATAACAACCACACCACATAATACCAGTTTAGTATTAATTATATTTAGTATTAATTACATGGGTTTGTACAAGTGCATTTTTTCCACAAAAAACACGAAAAAATATATTTTTTTACAAAAAATATAAAAAAACCCACAACATGCACAAACCCATGTAAAATCTGAAGAAACCCATGTAAAATCCCCAAATGAACGACACCCAAAAAAAAAAAAAAAAAAGACCAAATCGCAAAAAATATGCACAAACCGTTGTAAAATCTGAAGAAACCCATGTAAAATCTTCAGATGAACAGCACAAAAAAAAAACCCCAACAAACCCATGCAAAATCCCCAAACTATAGAAACAGAGGAAATTATATAGCTAACTACATATTTGTAGTAGAACACAAAAATTCAATTAAATATTTACAGGACTCAAAATTAAAAGATATAAAATACTACACAACATTAAAATTTACTATCATTTTCATAAAATAATATTCAAAACTATTTCTAATAAGATCTAAAATGCACTTGTAAAGTTCAAAGAAAATATTATAAACCCAACCCCCACCCCCATTCTTTTTTTACCTTTTTCTATTTCTTCCCATTCGGTCAACCCAACCCATCCCTTTTTTTCCTTTTTCTTCCCCCTCCAGCCTTCCCTTCCCGAACCTTCTTCACCCTCTTCTGACTCACTCTCTCTCTCTCATAAAACCCCACTCACTTTCTGCTCTCTCTCTGGACCCTCCTCAAACTCCCTCTCTCACACCTCTCTCTTTTGTAATCTAATTTTCGTCAAAAACTAGAGGTCTCTCTCTCTTTCCTCACGATTCTTCAACAGTGTCTCTCAAATCTCCTCTCTACAGACGTTTCCCATGTTTGGTCTCAAAGAAAATGAAGAAAACTGCAGCCTAGGTCAGCCAACAAAGAACACAGTTGTTCTTCATGAGAAAGGTGGAGTTTTTTTTTTTTTTTCTTCTTCTTCTAGATCTGTGAAGTTTTGCTTCAGATTTGTTAGTGTATATAGTTGGATTGTTTTTTATTTTTTGTATTGTGTATGTTTTTTTTTTCTCTCTCTGATCGCAGGTGTTTGTTCTGCATTTATAGTTTTCTTCGTCCAACAGAAATGATGAATACGGCATACATTGGTTGCGATTCTCTACGTTTAATTTTTTTCCCTTTCTGTCTTTTATTTTTATAAATCTAAAGAGTTCTAGAGACTTCACTATAGATCTAAGAAGTTTTTGCTTCAAATCTATAAAAAAAAAAATTTCACTCTCGTTTTCTCTTTAGATATGGACAGATCTTCCTATATTTCAAGAGATCATGTCCAGATCACAATCTTCTTGAATGTTTTTTCCCTTTTCACTCAATCTTTATTGTTTGTTTTTTTCCATCTAGATCTGAACACATGTTCATATATTTTGAGCTCCATGTTTTTGGCCTTCTAGGCTAGATCCGAGAGGAGGTACTTTAGATCTGTCGATCTATTTACGTAGATCTATTGTTTCTTGTGTATTGTTCACGTCTAACATTTTTATCTTCTAGTTTTTTTTTTTTTTAAAAATTGCAGTTGTTTGTAAACTTGAACAGATGTACATGTTTTAGTGTAAGTCCGAGAAGTTTGAAGATTTATTTATTGTTATGTATTGTTCAGAACTACGTTTTTGACATTTAATTTTTGGAGAAAAATTTTTTTTTGATCTTTGCCAACTTTGACAGAGCTAGACGTTCACGTCTAGGATTTTAGATGTAAATATTGGGACTGTTATTTAACTTCTCTAAATATCTTTTAGAATTATGTATTAGATCTGAAAGTATCAAAGTGCAAACTTTTTATCAACTCGATTTAGGTGCAATTTTTTTTTTTTTGGTAGCTGTAATTTCTACTTTTTTTAATATGTATATGCCTATGAGCTATTTCATGAAAGCATTGAAAAATTCATATTTAACTGGAAAGCAATAGCATCAAAAAAAAAATGGAAAAGCTATAAATATCTATCTATATTTTACATGTAAATATTGGGTCCGAAGATATGAAAATTGGAAATTCATCTTGACCAATTTGTTTAGGCTTAACTTTTTTGCCTTACCTGTAATTTCTACTTTCTTTCTCATGCATGTGTGTTATGAACCTATGTAAATATCTTTTGGATGTAACTATTAGGTCTGGAAAAAAATATGTAAAAAGTCATAAAAAAATATAAATGAGAAGATAAAAAGTTATTAACTACATAATTTTTTTTTTTTACATCTAAGTGTTCTGTGAGCAAATTATGTAATAAGCGAAGGAAAATAAAAAATCATACCAGACAATGCAAACCACCGTCAGACGCAAAGAACAAAGTTTCTAGAAAGATGTTTTGATTTTGATAAATAGATAAAATAGTATGTTCAAGAAGACCAAAATAAATAGATAAAACGACCGAATAAGCATAGCAAGGAAGAAGACCAAAAAGTAAGTCGACGAACAAAGGAAGAAGAGAACAAAATAGGAAAATTGGAAACAAACGGAGGGATAAAAACGTAAAAACAGCAATAAAAGAAGATAAATGAGGGATAAATATCAAAAAAGTTGTCAGCAAAGAAAAAAGGAGGAAAGAAAAAAGCAAAATCTGCAGCCTCTCTGACATTGCTACAGTAAAAAATCAAATTATCCCTATGTAAACAGACACAAAAGAAGAATAAAACGATAGAAAAGATAAAACACTAAAAAAAGCAAAAAAGGCATTGAGGACAACAAAAAGTACTGTTTACGGCTATTCCCACTTATTATATATAGTATAGATATAGATATGGTAGATATATAGTAGAGGAAAACTACAGTAAGCTAGACGCACCGTTTGTTGCTTTTAATCCCAAACGCTGAGTATTACAAAAATCACTACAGACTCCACATTTTATTAAAACACTGTGTATTGTTTCCCCTAGCAACGGACCTCAGAGCATCTACATTGGATTCTTCATAAAATTTTCTATAATTTAGTTAAAAAGTGCATTCTCTAAAATTTTTTCTTAAATATTTACTCATCTTTCAAAAACCTTCTACATCTCATTCTCCATCTCTATCTCTATTATATTAAAATAATATTTATATATTATTTCTTTATTACTTTTTTCTTTCACTTCCATTTACAAATTTAACTACTCAATATTTTTTCTTATGTTTTGAATTATTACTCTAATGAATATTTTAAATAGAATTTAAATTATTTTTAATATTTTTAAATTTTTTTTTTTTTTTTTATTTTTGGAGTTATTTAAATTATTTTTAAAATTATTATTTAAAATTATAACAAACATGAGTATGAGAGAAAGTGTAGATGATTAGAAGAAGAATTAATTTAATTGAAATGAATAAACTATTGATAAAAGTGATTTAGTGGTTCATTCTCTAATCATTTCCCCTAAAATGAAGAATCTAATGGAGAGAGACTTTTAGAAAAAATCCTATAATTATCTCTAAATTATAGGAATATATGAGATATGGAGACTCCAATGAAGATGCTCTCAAGTCCACTCCAAACACTTCATTTTGTTTAACCAAAACGCTGTACTTCACCATTCTACTATGACGCCGTTTACAGTTTGACACACCAACTTCACTTCACTTCACTTCATAGGATCTCATCTTCACTTCCTCTTTTCTCTAGCGTTTTTGTCGCCGCTGGGTCTCTAACAGGTTCTCTCCGTTAGTGAACAATGCTGCCTATTCTCTCCTCGCGTCCCCAGATTGCCAAGGTTCCACTAACAAAAGCCGCTACGCTCTTCCTCTGTCGGTGTATCTCCGTCTCAAAAACACTATGTTCCTCCTCCATTTCATTTTTTCTCTTGCCGTCACTCAGTCCTAATCTCTCCTCCCTTTTCTTTGTTCCATCAAATTTCCACCAAGAGCAACCGTAAGCTTCTAGAAAATCATACAAAACAGGGTGTGACTTCAATAGAGACAACGAAAACGGCAACCATTGGGTCTGGGTATAAGGTTCTTTGAGATCTGAGGAATTTCTTATTTTCTTGCTTAGATCCAAGCATATTACCGATGGCTTTTGAATTTGGTTTGTTCTCATGTACATCGATATGATTTTTTTACTCAACTTGTAGAAATTTCAACATCACACAGATTGTGTTTGGGTTTGGTTTGTGTTTGGACTTTTTTTCACTCATAACCACCCTCTGTTGGTTTCCGTCGGATCGTGTATATGCCATGCGGGTATGGTTTTTTTTTGTGAATCTTTAGAAATTTCAACAGATTGTGTTTAACTTTCGTTTTGTACAAATCCTAGTGTTCATTTCTGTAATGGTCTAAGGAGATTTTTTTCTGTTCTTTAGATCTACACGTATTATATTTTGTTTTTGGATTTGGTTTCCTTTCGTGCATATGGGTATGATTTATTTAGTGAATTTGTAGAAATTTCGAGGTGTTGATGTCGTGTTTCGCGAGCCTGGGCAAATCCACGCGGTTAGTGCCGCGATGTGAAGAATTCGGAACCCCCGAAGGTGTTCCGGTGCGACTGTACAGTGGCGGTTCGTACGCACATGGTGGTGAATAGAAAATGAATGCAATAAAAGAAGTGAATACCAAGATTTACATGGTTTGGCAATATGCCTACATACACAGGGGGTTTTGGGGAAGGAAGTCTCCATTATAATATATCTGTTTACAATCACTCATGGAACCTCATATCTCACTGTACAGAAGAAATTGGCACTTCCATCAATCCTCTATTCTCTATCCTTCCGCCCTCGATCAGTTATCCATCTTAATCATAATCATAAAATCCTGCTCTCTTATAAAATAAAATCCTTCCTTTAAGTTGTTTGGACCTCCCCTTTTATACATTTTTCGGACCTTTCATGGTGGATGTCAGCTTGTTATGAGGTGGCAGATCTCCCTTGCGTGAGCTTTTTTGCTTTCTTCTCCTGACCTCCTGACATCTGCACCTCCCATATCTTCCTGGTCTCCCTCTTGTCTCCTTCTGACATTTGCAGCTCCTATTTCTCTTCCTTATCTCCCTTTTGTCTCTAGTGATGAATTGTTGGATTTGGACCCTATTCTTAGTCCAGTATAGGGGATTTTTCCCTTAACACGAGGGATTGTGTTTGGATCTGCCATGCTTTCATCTATATGGGTATCATTTTTGTCGGGCTTGGGCCACATGCCTTGTGGTAGTGTGTTTGGTTCGTATTGAAGAATGGTGCAGCGTACGGAAGACTGGGCTTAGCTGGGTAGCCCCATCATCAATAGCTGATTGGTTATTTAGTTATTGTTATTTGTTTAATGTGTTATTGTTAAGAGTCCAATAAATGAGCAGTGCATGTTCTGTCTTGGGCTGCAAATCAACCTTAAGAATCTGTCAAGATCATTTAGCTATTTTATCATTATTTCTTGCATATTGTTAGTAGTGGTCCTGTATGCCGTTAGTAGTGGTGCTAAAATCCAGCAGATTGAGAAGAAGAAGGCAAATCAATTGGAAGCCAATCGAAAGGTTTGTGTTAAAAAGTGAGGAGTAGAAAATGAAGAGACGAAGAAGATGAAGGAAGCGGTTTCTGGAAATTTAAAATCAAATAAGGACAAAACATATAGAACCATAGAAATGTAGAAAGACCAAAAAGTTAGTTGGTAGAGAAATAACCAAAACAAAACAAAACGGAATTTGTCGTAAAACCAGGGGCAAAACAGAAAATAATGGACGAAAATTTACTGTTCATCTATTTGCAGTTATTTAATAGAGAGATTTTTTTTTTTTTAGGGAAACAGACTCGTTTCATAAAAGATTCGAAGTTACATCTGTGACTTATCAATACATGGAATAAACCAGACTATAAGTCAAACTACGCCTAGGCTCTAGAGCTTTCCCACCCACAAATTACTTTGTGGTGGACATTGTCTAAACTTCACTAAAACTCTCTCCAAACAGAGAAAGCGTTCTATAAAACAGAACTTGAAGGCCCCCTCTATCCTCCCATGGAGAAAGAGTAAGGGACACAGCTATGAATACTAAATCCAATCGCCTATTTCTATTTTATTTAAAACTAAAAGTTAACATAAAAACTGCACAAAAACTAATAACCACTAAACAACTACTAACTATCAACTAAACTACAGAACCACAAGCACAGGTGTGACCCCGAACGTCACGCCCACTGCAAGCATCGGCATCTCGAGCCCTGACGGCACGAGCACCCAGCTCACGCAAGAAACACAACAGCCTCCACTGCGCAGGCAGCCCCTACGCGCGAGCACTGGTCGTGCGATCACCAGCCGTAACATCGCCCACCACTCTCGAATAGCTCTTGCCCCGGATTACGTCCAATCCGAAGGCCCAACACCTTACTTGGGTCAACAAAAGAACAGATAAACAGTGACCAAACACCAACAAAACACTGGAAAACAGAAATTACACAAAATCGGATGAACAGTGCTTGATGAGTCGGCAATGGCACGTGCAGGCACCGGTCTCTCGGATAGGAAAACCGACGGTCAATCCTGGAAGCCCCGAAGGCAGGAAAACCAGAGAAGCCGATAGAGGTGTCGGCAAGGGTCTCCTTGGTGGCGCGTGGTCATCACGCGCCGACGGGGTCCAGAATTTTCGTCCTGCGCCTGCGAACTACACACCGCTCCGATAGACGCCGGATTTGGTGGTCTTGAAGATCGGCGGCTGGGCGTCATCCCGGTGGGGCGTGTGTAGGGAGTTGACGGCTGGAAAGACTCGAACGGCACTCCTCCCATTATTTGTCCTAAAAAAACACACAAAACAAAAAAACTACACTGAAAAGCAAATAGAGGGAAGGGAAGGGAAGGGAAGGGAAGGGGGGGAGGGGGAGCCGAAGCTCCCACCCCCCTTCGGCGGTCTGGGTATACGAGGGTTAGTTGGGAGAGATGGTTTCGTTCGGCGGTCTGGGAGACGGGGGCAGATCTATAAAAGTATATGAGAGATATATTTATTTGAGTTTGTCCGTTATTCCTTGGTTTTTTGTCATTTTAGGTACGATGAAGGTTATCCACCCCGTTGCTTTTTGGACATGATCCCAACGTCCTACGAGCACGCACGCCACCAGCAGTGTTAGAACATGTGAATAGTAGTATTTTATAGATTCTATTAAGATGAATTTAATTTTTTTTAAATTAAGATAAATTTAGTTTTTAAAGTTGATATGTATGAAGTAGGTTGATATAAGTTTAACTTTTTTATAAGATTAAATGTCGTGATTCATGAGTTTTTTTTTTTTTTTTTTTTTTCTCCTAAGCAAGCAAACTTCATTAAAAATAAAAGATGATACAAGTTAGAGGGGGGGGGGTTCCCCAACAAGATACCCCAAAGCAACAAACACAGTGCAAATGTGATGAAAAAAGAAAAAAACGGGTTGCGACCAAATTCTTGGTCTGTACCCAGTCCCTACTAAGAGGGATCTATCTTAAAAGACGTTTTGAAGGTAAGCCACCGCTGGAAGCGGTGCAAGTGGCTGCACTGTTGTTGGAAGTCTTGAGAATGTTGTTGGTGAGGTCCTTAGTCTCTCTCACAAGATCACCGGTTAGGGAAAACAATAATCCGGATAGACCGGCATGGGAAGAGCAGATCTGCAGTGGAGGAACAGTCGACCAACATCTCTGGAGTGGCGCGTGGGGGCCACGTGCCGGTGGAATGGAGGAGGCGACTGACCGATCTGAAGGATCGGAAGGTGGGGAAACCGCTGGACCGGCGCGTGTACCCGTTGGAGCTGTCGGAGCGCGGCGGCGCGTGAAGACCACGCGCAGAAACAAACAGCGCGTGAAGTCCACGCGCCGACATTTTGGGTGCGTTTCCGCGTCGTCCCAGTAGATCGGCGGAAGGGGAACGTCGTGGTGGGGCGCGTGTCGACTGTTCATGGCTGGAGAACAGCAGATCTGAGAAAATCCGTGCCGGTGGAAAAACACTACCATAAAAGCATATTCACAAATAGGTAGTGGAAAGGAAGAGGAAAGGGAGAAGGAAATGGAGAGAAAGGTGGAGCCGAGGCTCACACCTTCCTCTCCGACGATAGCACTCGGCGAGATTTTTCTTCTAGAGAGAAGGAAGAGCTTCTCTCTCTAAGGGGACGGAAGGGGAACTCTTGAAGCCTAATAATCAACTCATGGTAAAATTAGAGCTGAAAGCTTGTCTAATCACTGGGTCTTTTATGAGGATATTCTAAGGCAAGTTTGAAGGTTGAGAATTCTAAAAAATTATCATCTCATCTCAACTCATCATTACACATTTTTCAAATCCATATACAAAATATAATAAACAACTCAACTTTTTTAAATCTTAATACACATTTTTTAAATCCCAATTCAACTTTTTCAAATTTCAAAACTAAAAAATAATATTTTAAACACTAAAACAAAACATAAAATTCTTATCTCACTCCCTAAACCTACCCTAGAGGGTTTTTAAAAATTGGAAAATTGGGTCTACCTCTGTTACGGATTTAGTTGAGGCTTTTTTATATTTTTAGTTTTCATGTTGAATAATGTTTATTGTTTGATTGATTTTTAATAAGTAGGTTTAAGATGTATCATGTAACCACGGTTTGCCTCTCTTAAAAGTGAGGGTTTCAATAAAGTTTCCGAAGTACCATCCTCCTTATAATAAAATATAAAAAAAATCATAATCTGGAAGGAATTACATAATTTTTTATACTCGTAACCTTAAATTCATAGCTATTTAAAATTATCTGATAGAAGCTTTCCAAACCAGCTAGGTAGACACAAAAACACAAACAGTAAAATTTCGTGTCTGTCCATATTTTGGGCCTGCAACTATCATATGTACTAACTTCAAACTCCATTTTTCAACCCTTTTGCATGAGTATTATCATCATCCAATCTCTTGTCACATGGCTATATAGCCTAATTTTGAATCTACATGCATTCCAACGTTTTGATTGCTACATGCAGGAAAATGCATGTGGGAGACTTTAAAGTGAAGCTTCCTGGAAGTTCTGCTACAAGAGATTAGATAGATATGCCTAGCTATAGTAATAGTATAGCTTGCACAATCCTTGGTTTGAATGTTGATTTCCAAGATATGGAGTCCAATCAGCAGAAAACTAAGGGAAATTAACAATCCGTGTATCTCTAATTTGCAGAGAAGAAGATATTTTTTCTATATCCTTAATTTATTGGTCAGGCTCACCATAATTTCCAAGATTTTTGCAGAAAGTGCTGAAGTTTACTACAAATCATTTACGTTCAAAACAGTTGATGATATTGTTCAACAGTCCAAACCGCGTCTAAGTAATTAATAAATTAAGAAAAATATATTTGCAATTGTGAAGCGCGCAAGTGTCGCATAAGTTTTTTAGAAAAAGTGAGTAAATAGGAGGCTCACATGAAAAAACTAATTAATTTTTTAAGAGAAATGATAGTTGCAGTCGTGAGTGCGTAAGCACTGCGTAATTACTTTAAAAAAAAGTAAATAAATACTGAAAAATAATTAATTTTTTAATAGTAGATCTCATTTTTTTTTCAAATTGACTACACAGCACTTGCACAATCCATGACTGTATGTAACATTACTCATTTTTTAATAGTATATCATACTCTTTTTTAAAAGAATGGCATAATACTTGCACATTCCAAAACTATATCTAGCATTACTCATAAATTAATATTTGTTCTATGTTGGGACGCAAGTCTCGCATTTTGTGGTTTTATAGTCAATCATTTTAATAAAATAAAAAGAAATGATTTATACAAGCCTCATACAAGCATTTGTAAAAAAATTGATCCTACCTAAAAAAGTATAAAAAAAATATTCTTTATTAGTGGGACTTACTTTTTTACAAAATATTTATATATGACTTGTCTATTTGAGATTTGTATCTAGTATTAACGTAAAATAAATTACTAACATAAAATTTGACACATCAATTAATTGATTTAATTGAAAATAATAAAATCCACAATGAAAAAATAATATTTCTCTTATATAAGACGTCACATTTTAACGTCTAGAATTCTATTGAGGGATTCAGTTGAATCCAATCATTTTCCACAAATGAAAAATCAAATTACAATGATTCTAAAAGTCAAGATTATTGCAATATAGTCCTGTATTCGTTGAAACTGAAAATCAAATAAAACATAGGAGTAGACTCAATTATTAAGGTTTTGTCGGGTCATTGCTTAACGGGTGGTGCTAGAGCCACCGATAGTCGATATCAAATTTGGTACCAATAGTATTGTAATTCTTTTTTAAATATTTTTTATATATTTTTTTAAAGTACACAAAAAATAAAAATATAAACAAAAAAATCTTTGAAAAATAAAAAATAGAATCAATAGACTTTGTTGATACAAAATCTCGATGAAAATATCATTTCCCTTGCTTAATTATTAAGACTGCCTGCCTGATCTAGTAGTCCCACATAAGACTCAAATGGCCAAATATTTAGACCCAGAAATGTAGTTTCATTGAATTATATTTTATGAATCTATTGTTTAGAAAACTAATATCGCATGACCCAGACGGGGGTCGCCCAAGCCATGTAGCTTTTTTACACGCCGGCTCGTTTTCCGACCACCTATCAACACACGTGCGGCACAAGTGGACTCCCCACCTCAGGATCATTCGGATCTAGTCCCCTTTGTCCCGTCCCCCCAGCGTGTATAGTACAGACGCTGGCTCCGCCTTGCGTTCTTCTAAATGGCAGCCAGCGACCCAAATTGCCCGATTCTAATTATATGGTTATGTTATAGGTTTCCCTAACCAAGGGTCTAGGAGAAAATTAGGACTTGAAAGATCTTCGTCATTAGTTTTGGAACAGATGGTTGTAGTGCTACTTTCACAAATGCAGATCACAACCATATTCAAAAAATCTACCAGTTGATTTATAACTGCTATTACAGCGGTCTCCAGGGTTTGGGTCCAATTTATTGGTCCCGTCGCCCTTTTTTTTGCTCTTTTTTTTTTTTAATTGTACGTACTGCAATTTTTGTAAATGAGTTTTTGTCGTCAGATCGTCAGCCCTCTCATCTTGTATTCTCTTTTTAATTTAATGAAAGTTTGATGAAAAACAAAAAAGAAAGTATCACCACTCATCTTCAAACTAAACTTTTCAATCTAATTTATGCAGTATCATCATCAGATCTCTTCAATCTCACGAGGCTATATAGTCTAGTTTTGAATCTATATACATTCCAACAATGTGACCCATCTTTTTCCTTACATTTTGATTGCTACATTCCCATGAGTGGAAATATTGCATGGGAGACTATAAAGTGCAGCTTCGTGGAAGTTCTGCTAGCTACGAGAAAGACAAGCCTAGCTATAGCCCTGCACAATCCTTGAATTGAATGTTGATTTTCGATTTCGAAGATATGGAGTCTCATCAACAGAAAACTGATCAGGAAAAAACATGCAATTCGCGCGAGTATTCCTTTCCAGAAGAAAATATTCTTTCTATATCCTTAATTCATTGGTCAGGCTCAACATAATTTCCAAGATATTTGCAGAAGTACTGATGTTTACAACAGCCTGGTCATTGACGCTCAAAACAGTTTATCATGAAATTGTTCAACTGATCACAAAGACTCGATATAACCTCGGTACACGTGTTTCTTCTTTAATTTCGCGGACTGCATCTCAGATTAATCCAAACTTTCAACAGTCCAAACCGCGTCTCAAGTAATTAATATAAAATGTTTCTTCTATATATTTTGGGACAGTCTCGCTGCTGCTTATTGTTCGAGAGATTGCTTTGTCTTCTACAGCTATGAATGTTTCAGAACTCAATAAGGTTAAAAATGTATCTAATATTATTCAATTAATATGTTGATGAACTTGAGATATCATATACGATTCCGTATCACATTAAACTTAAAAGGCCAATTTCATATCTTTTGTAAGAGG
>QEOT01001729.1:22684-54074 GCA_003123785.1 Pterocarya stenoptera | reverse complement strand
GGAACAGATGGTTGTAGTGCTACTTTCACAAATGCAGATCACAACCATATTCAAAAAATCTACCAGTTGATTTATAACTGCTATTACAGCGGTCTCCAGGGTTTGGGTCCAATTTATTGGTCCCGTCGCCCTTTTTTTTGCTCTTTTTTTTTTTTAATTGTACGTACTGCAATTTTTGTAAATGAGTTTTTGTCGTCAGATCGTCAGCCCTCTCATCTTGTATTCTCTTTTTAATTTAATGAAAGTTTGATGAAAAACAAAAAAGAAAGTATCACCACTCATCTTCAAACTAAACTTTTCAATCTAATTTATGCAGTATCATCATCAGATCTCTTCAATCTCACGAGGCTATATAGTCTAGTTTTGAATCTATATACATTCCAACAATGTGACCCATCTTTTTCCTTACATTTTGATTGCTACATTCCCATGAGTGGAAATATTGCATGGGAGACTATAAAGTGCAGCTTCGTGGAAGTTCTGCTAGCTACGAGAAAGACAAGCCTAGCTATAGCCCTGCACAATCCTTGAATTGAATGTTGATTTTCGATTTCGAAGATATGGAGTCTCATCAACAGAAAACTGATCAGGAAAAAACATGCAATTCGCGCGAGTATTCCTTTCCAGAAGAAAATATTCTTTCTATATCCTTAATTCATTGGTCAGGCTCAACATAATTTCCAAGATATTTGCAGAAGTACTGATGTTTACAACAGCCTGGTCATTGACGCTCAAAACAGTTTATCATGAAATTGTTCAACTGATCACAAAGACTCGATATAACCTCGGTACACGTGTTTCTTCTTTAATTTCGCGGACTGCATCTCAGATTAATCCAAACTTTCAACAGTCCAAACCGCGTCTCAAGTAATTAATATAAAATGTTTCTTCTATATATTTTGGGACAGTCTCGCTGCTGCTTATTGTTCGAGAGATTGCTTTGTCTTCTACAGCTATGAATGTTTCAGAACTCAATAAGGTTAAAAATGTATCTAATATTATTCAATTAATATGTTGATGAACTTGAGATATCATATACGATTCCGTATCACATTAAACTTAAAAGGCCAATTTCATATCTTTTGTAAGAGGGTTTTTCTCCCCATCAGCCCTTAAAGCAAGCCCACGAGAGATTACTGAGCAAGTAAGTTAGAGAGTCCAGCCAAGCGCAATCGAGGTCAACGCCCCTCCTCTAAAAAGAGGTAGAAGGCCTTTGCAAAGTACTCCGCCAATGAGCAAAACCCACTTCTAAAGTAACCCACGCGCAGAGAAAGCGGACGGTAAGGACAGCTGAGACTCGCCGTCCTGACACCACCCCGATGACATCTTGCTCTCGGGAACTTGCATAGACAAGTAGATGGAAAATATGAAGAATCCTTAATCTCTTGACAGCAGACATGGAAAGACTTAGCAGGTAACGCCCGCAGGATAAAATAAGTCTGGGAACTTCATCGCATTAATGCACCACTACATAGACTCCACGCCGCATTAATGACGCCACCCCAGAAGTCACGCTGTATTAAAATATTCTAATAAATAAATAGTGGAAATGACATAAGTTCCTCAAAGTCAGGGATGAGCTGTCCCCACCAAAATCCTAGCTAGTATAAAAGTCGATCCCTAGGTGCGAAGAACTATCTCTAATTCCTCTAAACTTGCACACAAATTGCTAAGAAGATATATTGGATTTAGAACCGGAGACCCTCCGTCACAGTGTATCCAACATATATAACAAACCTCTTAAAAAAAAAAAAGATACCAGATATAATAGACAAAATACATTATTGACAGGTGTAACGCTTATGCAGAACGATCTGTAATATTTAGAAAATAAGCAAATAAATAAATCAGACTTTTGTAGCTATTCAGATTGCTTATGTAGGCAAATAGAGATTGCATAAAATACTTTAGAGCAATGATACAGCGACAACCTATCTACCATTCATTTACAACTTATTAATAAAAAAATACGTTTATAATTTAAATGCATCAAATCAAAATTAAAATTAAAATATATTTAAAAATATATTATTTTATTCTAAGATTGTAGACAAGTAGTAAAGTAGTATGTGTTTTATCATTACTCAATACTTTATGTGATAATCTAATCTTAATGTGTAACAAATTAAAAATATGATATCGACTTGAAGACAACCTGAGACGGATCCCAAAAGAATTAATTTAATAGCAGTTATTTTATTCATTTACTTGTCCACAATCGGAGACCGTTGGTACCGTAGACCTGTCGGGCAGAACAGGTATAACTGACGGTCAGAAAAATGCCACGTGCAAATAGTAGCGGTACGTTTTGTGTATCCTGTGTGGTGAAGTGGCACAGCTCAGGCTCTACCGTTGCGAAGAGGGGATCAAAAAGGTAGTTAAGACAATATTCTTCAAATAAAAAATCTTCACAATCTTTTATTATTTATCCACACTTCATACTTTATATTTTTTTTTTCTTTTATCAAATATTTTTATATGAATAGTGAATAAAAAATTTAAAATAGTTAAAAAAAAATTTAAAAAAATATTAAAAAATTTAAAAAAATGTAGAGTGTGGAGTGTGGGTGAATAGTAGGAAGTTGCGTAGCAAGACTCTTCCTCCTAAACTTTCGGCCACCAATTCGTCATATTTGACTTTTGCATCAATTTTTAACAAATTTATGTAATTATAATTATATAAACGTTAATGTTAAGGACAAGTCTCAAATACATAAATTTTATGTAAAATTTTTATAAAAAAAGTAGATATCACCAAAAAAAAGTAAGTTTCGCATTTTTTTCAAAAACTACTACAGACATAAAGAGATTGTATAAAATAAACCCATAAACTGATATGATTTTATAGAATCTATTAAATCTGCTTTATAATAAAAATAATTTTACAAGCTGATATGGCTTTATGGAATCCGTTAGATCTGCTTTATAATAAAAATAATTTTACAATATGACGTATCATATCAAACCAAATCAGTTTGTAAGTTTACTTTTATGTAATCTATATATGATTAAAGTATTTTCCCTATTCTTATATAAATAAGTTATAAATAAGTAACTCCCGGAGTTGGTTCAAGCGGCAAGAACTTTGATCTTAGTGACATGCTATTTTTAGGTTCAAGGTTTAAATTCTTGGATGCAAAAATTTCTAGAACTCACGTCCTATCGATAAAAGATATGATGATTTACATGATTTGTATAATAAGAACGCATTACATGAGTCTAGAGTTTAATCGGGTTAAAGACATGTTGCATTTGCACTGTCTCCAAGTTTCGTCGTCGTAAAAGAAATTATATTACCATGCAATTATTTTTGCAACCAGATAATAAAAGTTACAACGGATTTATTTGATTATCTTTCATTCTACACCATCTAAACGAGACATTTATGAAGGAATAATAGGTAAAGAAAGGAGAACAAAATGGAGGATTTGCTATGAATATACGAGTAAAAATGACAAAGATGGATAATTTGCTATTAGTATTTTAATCAGATATAAAGGTATTAATATTAGAAGAATTTTGGTCAATATTTTATTAACCCTAGTTCCCGATCCTCTTATTTTTATTAGAGAAATATTTTAGTTATAAAAAAATTTCATAAAAGTAAACTTAATTACAAACTCACGAGTCTTGATGTGATATGTTAGATTATAAAGTAGATTTAATATATCATATAAAACAATATCAATTTATAAATTTACTTTTATACTCTTTGTATATGGTTATAACACTTCACTTCCCTCTTAACTAAACATTTGGGAATCCATTTGATTCCTGAAAAACTTTAAAAATCAGAATGCAGTGTAAAAGCAACTTTTACAAGAGGAAATCGTCACATTAGCTTCTTCATCGTACTCTAGTGGCCAGGGTACGATGATGGCTGCCGACAATCGGACTCTGGTGGCCGGAGACACTTTATATATACACACATACACATTTTATATATACATATAAATATTTATATATAATATATAACTAATCTCAAAATGGTATATTAAACGTACCAATAGTCAAATATTCCGTTCCTGAAATAATAATCGAAAAGCAATTTAAACATTAGCTAATACGTGGTTGAAATAGCCACTTCTACACTGCGTCATTATGAACAAAGATGCACCCTTCCATTCCCTCCCTATTAAACTTTTAAACCAGAGAAAAAATGGGATATTTTATTTATTATTTTTATATCATATATTAATATATGATTTATTATTTTTATTATTTTATTTAAATATATATTAATGTGTAAATATATATTTAAATAAAATGATAAAAAATCAAAATAATAAATAACGATGTGTAATATAATAATGATATTATCCTTAAAAAAATTATGTACAAATGCCGGCAGACGTACGTCGAAAGTGAGCTCAAGCCTCAAGGTGATAAGTCGGCACGTGAAGTCAACCCCATGCAAGCGTCTCTCCAAATTATCGATTTCGAATACAGAAATGCTATACTCGCTCGAAGATCACTTTTTATTTTTATTTTTTTATAATATAGTATTTTTTAATAATATTATAAATTTTTTATTTTTTAAAAAAGTGTTTATAATGGTTAAAAAAAAAAAATGAAATGTGCTTTACAGGACACATTTGGGACAAAATTTCGAAAGTGTAGCGGATGGGTTTGGATGTTGAAATGAGTTGAGTTGAGATGATAAAATATTGTTAGAATATTATTTTTTAATATTAAAGTTATTTTAAAATTTGAAAAAGTTGAATTGTTTATTATATTTTGTATTGGGATTTGAAAAAGGTGTAATGATGAATTGAGATGAGTTGAAATGAGTTTGGGATCCAAACGCACCCTTACTCTTTTGAATAGGATCCGACCCCGCTCGCTCATCCCCGAAAATCGGAATCAAACTACGCGGCATTAATTTAAGTAGAGAATTTTGTGTGTAATTTTATTGATGAATGTGGTTAAAAAGAAAATAAAATATCATTTTTAAAAAAATATTATTGTAATTTTAAATTTTTTTTAAATATAACTGTATGAACTTGTATGAATAATCTCTAAATAGGAACTGTATATAGATTACCTCTTAAAAAAAAAAAAACAAAACAAAAAAAAGAAAGAAAAAGATGTGAAAAAAAGAAGAAGGGAAAAGTAGAATCCGCAATATGCATCATTAGAATTTGAGTGGGGCTACTCTGCGCCCCACTCTTATCGCTGAGCTTACCACTTAGTTACTTTTTTTTTTTTTTAATACATTTAAAAAAATAAAAAAAAAATACAACAATACATTTAAAATTACTTTTTTAATCACTAAGTAAAAAAAAAAAAATTTAACCGGTCATAATGGGCAGTCAAAAATGGAGAGCATAATAGTTTTTCCTTAGAATTTAGGCCTCGATTGTAGATCAAATACGTTACAATAAATTAATACACTAATTAAGATCTCTTTTTATCTCATCTCATCATTATAATTTTTTTTAATTTTTATATAAAATAAATTTAACAACTCAATTTTTTAAAATTTTAAAATAAAAATAATATTAAAAATATATATTTTAATAATAC
Organism: Pterocarya stenoptera; assembly: GCA_003123785.1. Lineage (NCBI taxonomy): Eukaryota > Viridiplantae > Streptophyta > Magnoliopsida > Fagales > Juglandaceae > Pterocarya > Pterocarya stenoptera. Next base: position 48,548 of record QEOT01001729.1, on the reverse strand, counting down.
TTTATTTAATTATTAATTTTTACTTTATTATCATCTTATCTTATTTTATAAAACAAACGAGACCACAGTCGTTGTTATGATGTAATCATTGTAGCTCAAGTCAAGCAATCCATTTTATATATAATATTTATATCATCTTATTTTATAAAACATATATATATATATATATATTTATATATATATATATATATATATATAAAAGCCAGTCCCACGGCCATCTTCAATTGCTCTTTTCAAAGATTTCATTTTCCCTCGAGGTTCACTAGTGTCTCCTCAGAAGATCTACATAAAAAAGTGAGGGCTTTAATTCGAGAAGATAGAAGGGGTTTTAATGGGATGATTTTGCTTTTATTTGGAGATTGTTTATACTCCAAAGAGAGTTGAGTTTGGCTTGGCTGTGTCCTAGAGGGAGAAGAATGAATTGGGCAGGTAAAAATTTTGAGTCCCTAAGTTAATTGAGGAAGATCATTAAAAGTCTTGGTGAGAGGAGTTTTTGATCGGTTTGGGTTCGAGATGAAGAATGCTGAATTGGGTTTTTCTGAGATGTTGATTATCAAGTTCCTAAATTGAAGATTTTTTTTTTTTTTTTTTTTAAAGAGTGTCTTACAAATTGGAAGCTGGTTTTTAGAGGGAGAAACTTGAAGGGGTAGTTTAATGCTTTGTTTGGAAAGTTCCCTAATTGGAGAGGAGAGAGTGTCTTTTGGGGAGGGGGAAAGAAGGAATACAATAGTATGAGGTGTTCTTGGTTGAGACTTGAGTTATCCAGTAGTTCTTATCATGGCTGTGGTGAGCTCTGTGACGGCAGTGACACAACGGGCAGATTTCTTAGCCGTGTATGATATTAGAGTTTCAGGAGCTATGTCCAGTAATCGAGAGATTGCAGAGGAATCGGTGGCGCCCATGATTGATGACATAATATATGTTGCAGTGTCAAAAGACGTGAAAGAGAGCAAACCAACCTTGTTGTGGACATTACAGAACTCGGGAGGGAAGAAAGTCCGCATCATTCATGTTCATAAGCCTGCACAAAAGATACCTTTGAGTAAGTCTGCAAAATACATATGTTTTGAGGGGGAGAGAGAGAGGATTTAGATTTCTCCGTCGGATTGAATTGGCAGAAAATTTGGACAAAAGTTGATTATAAGTGAGGGAATAAATTTTGGGAAATTGAATTGGAAATTTTAGAAAAAATGGTCAATTTAATAATTTTATTGAATTGGCCCGAAGTTAGACTCATAATCTGGAGAATGAAATTTAGCTGAAGGGTTGATAACTTGATAAGCACTTAGCTAGTGGGCTGAGATTTTGGTAACAATTTTGTCTTGCAGTTGCCAGCATATTTTTTAAGGGTTTAAGTTTCTGAACTTATTATATGATAATAGCTTTTTTTTCTTGATATTTAGTGGGAACAAAATTTCCAGCAAGCTCAATGAAGGAACAGGAAGTCAGGGCATACAGGGAACTAGAGAAGCAAAATATGCAGAAGATCCTGAATAAATATCTTCTTATCTGTCGTCAAATGGGGGTATCTATACGTCTTCTGTCTCTTTCTGTAGAATTTTCTTGGTTTTATTTAGTTTCTAGGCCTTTGTGAAAATTTTGCTTTCAAAAATAGATCAGGTTTATTGAGTTCTGTCATGAACTGGCTATGAAGACTATCAAGCTAAATGTTTGTGTATGCCTGTACTACGATAGACATACATGACAGGATTTGTGACCTTTTTTATATGTGTGTGTGCGAGTATATGTATGTATGTATGTCTTCATGCATAGATATTTTCGCCATCGTTTTCCAATGTTAGATTGGAGATGTGGGATTTCTAATATGTTTTGGCGTTGGCAACTTCGAATTTAGGCACGGGCTGAGAAACTGTATACAGAGAAGGATTGCATTGAGAAGGGAATTGTGGAACTCATCTCCCGTTATGGAATCAGGAAACTTGTCATGGGAGCAGCTGCAGACAAGCACTATTCAAGGTAATATATACATTAGAACTTTTTCATGCACTTAATCATGATGTTCGTTTTAGATACATCCATTGTGGATCAAAAGAGAACAAAGAAATTGTGTGATAATGTTGGATGCTCTATATGCTACATATTTTTGAACATTCAGCATGGGGAATAGGTCCCAACCGTCTTAGCTGTGACAGGAAAGACACCATGCAATCAGACATGCCTTTCTAAATATTTTTTAAAGGCGTTGGTTTTGATTGGTAGGCTCTGCCAACTAGTTGTTTCAATATCCAATTCAATGGGAAAAGAAATACTCGTCATTCTTGTTGTTTATATGTGAAATTGGGTGTCCAAGATGTTTCCTAGTTTGTAGGAAAATACGACTTGTGTCTTTGTGGCGTTTAAGATTACTTGTTTCTCTAATGGTGCTGGTGTAATCAACATACTGTTAGTCGGAGGTCAATCTCAATTAAGTAGCTTCTGAAATGGAACTTGTGTATTCACATATATACTAAGATTGTTTGCCTCACTTGCAAAAGCTGCAGGAAAACAATGGACCTGAAGTCTAAGAAAGCCATTTATGTACGCCAACAAGCACCTTTATCCTGTCACATTCAATTTGTCTGCAAGGGGTACCTGATCCACACCAGGTTTGCTTGCTGTCTTTACTAGATAGCATTTGCAAAGCTAATGTGTCCAGATTTTTTGAGAAAATATTTACTAAGAATAAATGAAGTCCCGGTGGAAAAGCTTTTAAGCCTTTTAACTGCTCTGAGGTTTGATGGTGTTGTCTATGCAAGTGAACTCAACTCAACCTAGCCTTGCTTCCCACCATGAGTACTAATACAAATATCATACCACAACAGGGAAGCTAGTTTACATGGAGCTGATACAGAGGTTACTTCATTGCTACAAACAAGTCCAGACATTGAGAACGGACAATCAAACCATTTGCCATTACAATCACCTACAACAAGGCATGATCTCCGGGTAGAACTTACTAATCCAGCTCAAGATCTATTGCAAAGAGTAAGATCTGTCAAAATTGAGAAATTCGGAGGTAGCCGAACAGATGTTTCTTCCCCAGTTATCACTGAAGGGTTCACAATTACACGTACAAGTGAAAGGAATGTGATATCTAGAAGAAGTTCTCCTTGGGGTTTTGGTCATTCAGCATGCTTTTCTAGTGATATAGCGCTGGTTGCATATGGAGAGACTGAGGAAAGTGGGAATGGATTAGAGCTGTGTGCACTTCCTCAGTCTAAAGAGGATCTTCATCCCTCATCTCCACCCAGCGTACTGAAATGTGCTCAACTTCTTGTGGGATGAACATATTTTTATGGAATATGTATATGTTTTGAGGTGGGAGTTGCGAGTTTGCACAGACTGGATTTAAAACAATCACAGTACCTTTCTCTTTCATCAACTGAATGCATCACTGACCAAAAAATAAAAATGATTTTTAGGATTGGACTTTTTTGCAGGACGGAAGTATAGATGAGAATCTTCATAACCACCTGGATAAAGTCATGGCTGAGGCTAGAAATGCAAGACAAGAAGCATTTCAAAAGACAGTCAACCGCGGGGAAGCCGAAAAAAATGCTGTCGATGCCATACACAAGGTAAATCCATTTATATCCTTGAGATCATTTTGTTTAGTTGGATTGGAAATAATTACAAAAACAAAAAAGTCAGAAATTCTCTATGTTATAGTGCCCATAGTTTCATATAATGCCATGGATTAATGTTTTTTTCCCCTAACATGGGCTACAGTGATTGTTATTGAGGTTATAAGAAAGATGTAAATGTTTGGGCTTTGCATATCGTGGAGGGCCGTATCACATCAACTCCTTGTGCTTTCATTTTCTATCATCTCCTCTTTCTTTTCATGTCTGAATATCTCAGACCCTCCAATATGTTGTGTCCTCCAAGATAGAAATTAACATGTCTAAGAAAGATGATATTTACATCCTACTTTTATCTACATAGACAGTCCCTGCACTTGAAGATCACATTCACATACCCTAACCATATTTTGGATAAGAAGATGGAGAACTGTTAAGTGGACTGAGTGAAGGGCATTCTTCCCTCTTTAACATTGCTTCTTACTGTAAAAGTAAGTTGGATCTAATTTGAATACTTCCATGATGGTCCATCTTAAGAGTAGTAGTATATACAACATTATCTGAACCAATGTTTTAGACTAATAATGTATCAAATATCTCAGAGTGTAAACTTGACATTCTCGTTATCTGATGCAAATTGCAACTATGCAATTTACAGGCCAAAGCATCAGAAAGCTTATATGTTGAGGAGTTGAATCAAAGGAAAGAAATTGAGGAATCACTGATGAAAGAAAAAAGAACAACTCGGAAAGATGAAAAACCAGCATGATGAAGTTATGGAGGAGCTTCAATTTGCCATAGGTCAGAAATCATCACTGGAGATGCAAGTTGCAGCATCTGAACAGATGGTAAAGGAGTTGGAGCAGAAGATTATCTCTGCGGTGGAACTCTTGCAAAATTATGAAAAAGAACGAGATGAGTTGCAGACAGACCGTGACAATGCACTAAAACAAGCAGAGGAGCTGAGAAAGAAACGAGGAGAGGCATCAAGTGAGAGCATGCCTCAGCTTTTCTCTGAGTTCTCTTTCTCAGAAATTGAAGAAGCAACTCAAAACTTTGATGCGTCCCTGAAGATTGGAGAAGCACTTGGCCTCTTTCCCATGCAGCTAAAGGAGGATTCGTGAGAATGGCGTAGATAGAAGGACCGAGCGCCCCCGGACGTAGCTGAAAGGTGAACCGGGTTAAAAGTCACGATTAGAATAAATGGTAGTTCGCTGGGATTGTATTCATTTCCCAGAGGTGCTGGTTCGACTCCAGCTCGTGACAAGGCCTTTTTGGGGGGATATGGGACCATTCATAAAGGTGTCCTTCGACACACTGAGGTGGCTATTAAAATGCCTCGCTCTCATAGCTCGCAAGGCCTAATAGAATTTCACCAGGAGGTGAGATGGTTTGAATTTTGTGTATTTATTGTGCTGATTGCCATGCTTTCTTGTTCAAGAGGTTTGGTGTAACACCCCCTTCCCGTAGGCTAGGTGTGTCACGTATTTTTCCTGAAAATAAATCCGGCAAGAGATTCTCTAATTTTATAATTAAAAACAAAGATACTGAAATTTATTATGAAATAAAAGGTCTCATAAAATTGTCTTCCAAAAACATTAAATGAATAAAACTGAATAACTTCATGTCATAAAAGACATATTTTTATTTTAGAAAGTCTGAACAAAAAATAAATAAATAAACGCTCCTTCTACTCCTGGCCTGCCTGCTCGTAATCATCATCTTTTCCTGGGCGGTTAAAAACATGAAAATAAACTAAAATGAGTCGATGACTCAGTAAGAAATCCATCACAACGTAAACGTAATAAACATAAGATTTTCATAAGAACTTTCATGCTGAGAACTTAAAATAATTAAATTCATGACTGATCATGCTAATGCTCATGCAATATATGACTGATTATGCTGAGCTAACTGACTGATTTATCTGATTTATCTGACTGGTTTATCTGACTGGCCAACACACTTAACCCTGTGTGTAAGGTTGTGCACCAGTCCCACATCCCGCTGCAGCAAGGGGAACTGCTGATAGTATTCTAACATACTATGGTGGACCACGACTGAGTTCGTGGCTTGCACACCACCCTGAACTGAACTGCATTGGTACCATGCATCTGAATGGCCATCTTATTAACTGATCTGAACTTATCTTACACTTGAACTTAAGATGGCTTATGTGTCTTATACACATGAGATGCATGACATAATACATATATAATTATAATTTCTGAATCTAAACATGATGCGGAATGACATGATCGTGTGCTATGCTAGATGACATGCTTGCACATGACATGAGTGATACATAAAAATTTGGCTATCAATGAACTGGCTTGAATAATATTTATATATAAGCTGATCTGTGATGATCCTAATTTGTGATCAAATTACTTACCTCGCTGCGTTTCTTCTTGAATAAAACTTTGTAACTTGCGACCTATATACAAATAAATAACTATCACTAAATTGTTGGAAATAAATAAATACTATATCTTACTTAACTAAATTTGGAAATCTAAAGATAATCTACAACTATTTTGTTTAACACTAAAATCAATAAATCTTGATATTTTAAATTATTTAAAATACTAATAACATATTATAATTTACTAAAACACCTGAGCTATTTTAAATAAGTCATAAACTTAATTTCTTAAAATAGTTTTCCTTTCTTAACATAATTATTCAATCTTATAGAAATCTAATAAATATTAATATTATTTAAGATACTCTTAACATATTTCTTAATTTTCTTATTTAAAGTATCTATACTAATTTTTATTAAAATTCTATTAAATAGATAAAAGAAATCTTAACTAAAATATTAAGCTCAAAAATCTACTTTAAAATCTAATTTAAATTCTTTAATCATTTTCTTATAAAATAAACATTAGACTAATATATATATTTAAAATATGACTCCTCTTTGAAATATTAATCTAATAAAATCACTAAAAATATGCTTAAAACATCATAAAATCGGCCCAATTTAAATTACACGTTTTTAACATATTATATGTCTAATTAACCTCAACTTAGCCCACAAAGGAAAATGCCCAACAGATTTAAATCAAGACCTGAAACACTTTTAAAACCCAAGCTAAACAACAAGCCCATCAGATTTAAAACAAGGCCCGAAAGACACTTTAAAAACACAACTAACAGCTAAGCCCATCACTCATATGGCCCAAGGCCCGATTGTGAGCTCAAAGGCTCGAGTGATCTACAATACACGGACAGAAAGCCGTGTGCGAGAGAGAGAGAGAGAGAGAGAGAGAGAGAGAGGCTCACCGAGAGGGAGAGCTGAGGCGATGGCGGCACTGGTGGCTGGGAGTGACCGGCGACGCGACTAGGGGTTTCTCTGAGGTGGTGCGACGCCGAGTGAGAGAGAAAGAGAGAGTTAAAGAGAGAAACTGTTGTAAACCGAAACAAAAGAGAGAGAGAAGAGACTGGTGGCTGCCGAGGCCTTACCAGAAAAAGGAGTGGCTCGACGGGGGCTGCAGGTCGGCGGCTTCTGTGGTGGTCTGAGAGGGTCTCGGCGCCTCAAAAGGTGGCTCTCGGGTAAATGGGTTTTTCTCTGTTTAATGTTCAACTCTGGTTTGTGTGGGTTTGCCGATGGAACGAAACTGTGAACAGGAAAAGGGATTTAAAGTAGGGTTTTGATGTAAGACTTGGTCTTTCATTAGAAGCTGAGAGACGTGCATGCGTAGAATATACTCGGCAACCGAGTTGAATTTTTCCACTAGAGTTGTTAGCGAAAAACACTGAGAAGAAAACAGAGGCTAAACTTGAGGTGGGTTCGGCTGACTAGAGGGAAGAATAAAACTTTAAATTTCGAATAAAATCTATAATTTGAAATCTGATACAACGTAGGAAACCTCATTGAAATGAAACTCTATCAAATTTTAAATAAAAAAAACTATAATAGAAAATATATAAATATAAAGTAAATATTAATTCTAATAAAACTATAGTCATAATAATTTAAATCTAAATAAAAGCTTACTAGGAAAATAATTACTTATATACCCTATAGTCGAAACTGGTATGTTACATTTGGGATCTAAAATCTTCATGAGTGTAATTGGCATTTTTGCATCTGATACTAGGACACAATTGGTAAGATGCATGTATTGATTGCATTTACTACACTTGTTTCCTACATTACGTACAGCTAAGCAAATATTACTTTTTATGGAAGGCTTCATTAATCCATTTTGTTCAAGTGCGATTGAACCCATTTCTTTTTTTATGAATGCATGTTATAGTGATCTGTTGCCCTATATTGTGTTTTATATTATATGGATTTACATTGCATGTCTTAATTTGTATACGTCTATCCTTTTCCACTTCTCAATTATCCGTTGTTATTTGTATTAGATATGTTAGTTTATCTTCAGAACTTATTATGTATGCTTGAACATGTACCATATTTTAGTCCTAGTCATAGATACAACCCTAGGTAGCAATCAGCTGTAACTGTAAGTAGTTTGATGCAACAACATATACCACCAAGGGTGACGGCTCAATGGTCCTTAGGTTACTCCTAAATGGTTTGGCGTGCACTAAGTCTTAAGTTCAAATCCGAACATAGAGTCACCTTAGACTATTGGTATAAGCCGCCTAAGGATTCTAAGTTCCTTACTGGGGTTGGGGTCTAAGCTATAGCTCAAACCTGACTTGAGGGAGCATCTGCAGTATCCCGCCGTCTAAGCCCTGTCCAGTTCCCAACATGTAGGGTGCTACTATGGTCATGCCTAGGTAAGCAACTCCCCCGGCTGCCCCCTCAAAAAAACGTTAAATTATCTATAATAGCGTGTTCAATTGGTTTCATTTTTATTAAAGTGTGGGGCTGTTGAAAAGCTAAAGAATTGGACATAAAGAAAATTATATGAGTAGTACTGAAAAGTTTGTCTACCCTCTGAGGGCCTAAATTTTCATTCTTATTCAACAGGAGGCTTTTGTTTTTTTATTAACAATATTCCATAGTAGTTTTTATTCCCCAATTTCACAAAATAATACAGAAAAGGAAAAAAAAATCTGGATCTGCTTTTTGAGAATGTAACCTAATTTTATCACAAGATTGGCAGTGTATGACTTCGGCTTTTCACTTGTATTTCAGGTTGATGTGCTGAGTAAGTTGAGGCATCCCAATCTTGTTACACTCATTGGAGCTTGCCAAGAAGCATGGGCTCTTATCTATGAGTACCTCCCTAATGGAAGTCTTGAAGATCGACTCAGCTGCGAGGACAATAGTCCTCCATTACCGTGGCAAATTCGAGTACGCATTGCTGCAGAGTTGTGCTCTGCCCTCATCTTTCTTCATTCATGTGAACCTAACAGCATAATACATGGTGATTTGAAACCCGCCAATATTCTCCTTGATGCCAACTTGGTTACCAAACTTGGTTACCAAACTTAGTGACTTTGGCATCTGTCGTTTTTTCTCTCGAGATCAAAGTTCTAACAACTTGACACAGTTTTGGAGAATTGAGCCAAAGGGCACTTTTGTGTATATGGATCCCGAGTTCCTCTCCACGGGAGAGCTTACTTCAAAGTCAGATGTTTATTCTTTTGGAATTATATTACTACAGCTGTTGACAGGGAGGCCGGCCATGGGGATAGCAAAAGAAGTGCAATATTCATTGGATACAGGAAAGTTGAATGCCCTATTGGATCCTTTGGCCAGGGATTGGCCATTTGTACAGGCTGAACAGCTGGCTCATTTAGCATTGAGGTGTTGTGATATAAACCAAGAGAGCCGACCAGACCTAGAGTCAGATGTCTGGAGGGTAGTTGAACCTATGAGGATTTCATGTGGAGGCTCATCCTCATTCCTAATAGGTTCTGAGGAACGTTGCAGTCCTCCTACATATTTTATTTGCCCCATTTTTTGTGTAGGTTCTTCAGTTCCTAACATTATGAATACAGCTCTGATTTGAAATATTTCAAGAAACTCTTATAATGCAGAATCCTTCTTTACTAGATTAATCTTATTTGCAAACTTGCAGGAAGTCATGCAAGACCCACATGTGGCAGCAGATGGCTATACTTATGAAGCAGAGGCTTTGAGAGGATGGCTAGATAGTGGGCGTGATACTTCACCAATGACAAATCTGAAGCTTGAACACTGCAATCTTGTCCCAAACAATGTTCTTCGCTCTGCCATACAGGAATGGCTTCAACAGTGAAATTTTTGTCGTTTTCCTTTCTACTGAGTTGGAGCATAAGTTTTGGTGTTCTTTCATTTTCTTTCTTTGTTAAATATGATAGTTTGTAGCCAAAAAAATATCATGTTCCTATTGTATAAAGGGCACACAACTAAGTACATGATATTTTTTATCCTCATGTATATATATATACATATAAACATAATATGTATATATATAGGTGGAGGAAAACCATGAATACAACTTCACCCCGAATAAAAACATCAACCACAAGACAAAAAGGACTACCGACGAATATAAGGGATACCCCATCTATCCATACGGACAATAACATACATGTATCCTTTATATACCACTAAATACTCATATCATGTATCCTTTATATGGTAGCATGTAATTTTCATCCAGAGAATAACATACACCTTTCATTCTCTGAGATTTGCTGTGGCTCAGAGAAATATTCTAAAACTGTGGGGTTTCCCTTTTCTGGGTTTTGATTGGCAGATTGACAAGATTCTTGTCTTATTCTTTTCAAAGTGATGTGGTACTCGAATCTGAGGGCAAAGTTTTCCTCATTATATTTGTATGAAACTCAAAATATTATATATCTATATGATGAAATTCTTTCTATGGAAGAACAAGAAACAACTACACCTAAACTAAACTACTCCAGTGGAATTAAACAATCAACAAAATACCACATGCATGGCTTATTTAATCACATCAAACTCTATCAAGTCTGGAAACCTTCATGAATCTGAGTCTAAACTTCTACCAACTCGAGTTAGCCCACAAAAGACGAGCTCACATAATCAAAAGTGAGCCCATTCTTCAAGTGGTTAAGAAGTGAGCTCGGAAAATATCATTATTTTCTATCCATTTTTGTTTGTTTGCATGGAAAAACAATATGTAAGTGATGTAATACAATCTTGATAGTTGAATTTTAATTGATGATCCAAATTATAACTTTTTTATAGTTTATCAGAACAATGCCAAACGAGAAATTTGGATTTTAGAAGCTCAAATTCAAATCCTGCATTCTAAATCCATCTATCCAAACATATCAGAAATTGTAGCTTCAAGATTCCCAACCTTGTTTATCTTCCTTATTTATTTCCCATTTGAGCAATTTGCAGCCAAGTCAAAAAGAGAAGTTTTGAGTGAGGAGATAAATAACTTTGATGAGCTCCAACTCTCACAATCAAAGTTACATTCATCAAGGAAGAAAAGTTCCACAGGTTCGTTCATCTCAAACAAGTGGTTTTATAGTCTCCTGAGATTTAACAATAGAAACATTATGATTTGAGTGATGCTTTTTAATCCTTGCCAAATTAGTGTTCCTCGTGAGATAAACAGGAAAAAGCTCACATTATAATGGTTGGATATTTTAGAAAGATAGAGAAACGAAATTGGAAGGTTAACAAGATATTCACCTAAGTTAGGATGCTAGCCAAAAATGGTACATAACACGTCTATCAATCAAAGACTCGCACATTACATCATGTAGAAATTTCGTGATAGTTTTTCTGATGAGAGATTGATAGAAGTATCTAATTATAAGTTTGTTGAAGTTCAAATATTGATTTTGAAAACTTAGATATTGTTTTTGCAATTAATAATTTTTATAATTCAAGAAATATAGATAGAAGATTTAAATTAAATCTTCTGATACCGCCATGGGGTGTTTGACACCGCCATGCACGGCACCATCGGGGCCAGTGGCTTTAGATCTCTCAGATCCGACCTTTACCTTCTTTTCAAAAGTGGCGTGTGAGCTATACACCTCCATAACCAGTAACAGTCATTTGCCAGCGAATCAACCCATCTTCTAATTGCTGCTTTCCTATGTGTTGAGGATAACTGAAAATCCACGCTAGCAAGCCTGCATCGGATTTTCAACATCCTCTATAATAGACATCAATACTGATAGAGGTACATGGCCCGTGTACCGTTTGCGTAATTGACCGATTTAATTTATTAAAAAAAAAAGAAAGAAAGAAAAGTAGAAAAAACCAAAATTCGGTCTAAACAAACCAAATCTAAAATGCTCTCACTCAGCGCGCCAAAATCATATTTTCCATCCCTCCATCCACATCGTTCCGTCGAAGGGGATCGTGCCGTCGAAGCTGAACGTGCCGTCGAAGCCCATCGTGCACGTCAAAGCCCATCGCGCCTTCAAAGCCCATCGCATCATCGAATCTCATCGTGCCGTCGAAGCTCATTGTGCCGTCGAAGCCTCATCTGCGCCGGTGGTAAAAAACTATTAGAGAAACTGCCGTCGTGGGTACACCTTGGTTTATGCCTCTATTTTATGCATTTTTGCAACAATGTGCCTCTGTTTGATGCAGTTTTTGCTTGGGTTTGCCTCTATTTGATGCTGTTTTTGCTTCATTTTTACTATATCTTTGATTATTTGAACAATGGGTGACTGAATATTAAATGTATTTTCTAATTTTTCCATCAAACGCCACTGCATTTCTTTACATAATCCGTGGGTTTTTTGCCGCGGATTTTCAGGTAGTAAAGATGTAGTGAGAGCAACTTTTATTTATGATGTTTTGCACGTACAAGGTAGTACTTATGAGCTAAGTAAAAGAATGCATACACTTGTGGGAGATTGGAGTGATCTGCAGAGAGAGTTTATGGACAAAAAATAATCTGCAAAGAGCTAAATAAAATGATGCATATGGAATCTACAGAGAGTTTATGGTTGTTCATATTTGTGGTTGCCTTAGGGGGTGTTGTTTCTGGTTTGATGTTTTGGAAAGTTTGCTGTGTATATACATCTTGATTAGAAATTGTGTCCAGCATATGTGATACATGTGGGGTTTTTTTCTTGATTTTTTTCTTTTTTTTGCTTTATCATTTGTGTCCAAAATTTGTTCTTGTTTTATATTTTTGCTTTATCATTTTTTTCCTTGCGAGTGACTATTTGTTTCCTTCATGCCTTAGTTATATTTTTTTTATTGAAAAATGAGAAGATGGGATAAGGACATACCATCAACTTGTCCAAACTTTACATTGCACGGTTATGATGGATCAATTCCTACAGGGTCACCTGCTTTGTTGCCATATCCAGATGGTTACTAATATCCAAGCAACATTCAAGTGGTGATGTTACTATGCTCTTGTAGTTTTTTTTTTCTTTTTTTTTACAAACTATTCAACTGTGTTCTTAAAAGTTGACTTTTTTTAAAGTTTGGTTTTTTTTTTTTAATATTAATGTCATAGAATTTTTTTTGTCCTTTTTGCAGAATGTTGGTTACCAAACGCAAAACATGACTACAAGTTCCGCTACAAGCAGAAAAGTTGGTATAGAGGAAACATCTGAGTGTAGGGAAACTGATATTCCATGTACCTCCTCTAGAATTGGAGTTGAAGATGGAGATGAGGTTAGATTAGATTCACTAGAAACTGAGATGGCATTGCCAGAACATTTCAGTTAGAGGATGAAGTTAGTGGTGGTAATACGATTGAGGAGCCAAAGTCAGGGATAGAGTTTACTTCTTTTGAAAAATTAATGAGTTATTATAAGCAGTATGCTAAAAAATGCGACTTTGAAGTGAGTACTAGAGGACTGAGAAGGGAGAGGATGGCAATGTTAGATATGCCACCCTTAGTTGTGCCCGTGGTGGGAAGGTCCGTAATAGGACGTTGAATGCTGCCAAACCGCGACCGACAGGAAAGACAGAATGTAAGGCAAAGATTAATGCCTTAAAAGTTGACGAAAATTTTAGGTTGACGACAGTTCATAATATCCATAACTACGGACTCAGTCCAACTAAAGCCCGCTTCTTCCGATATAATAGATAAGTTAGTGACTCAGTAAAAAGAGTCTTAGATACAAACGATTTGGCTGGCATTCGGATGAATAAGAGGTTTGGGTCTCTTGTAGTTGGCGCGGGTGGATTCAAGAACCTTCCATTTTTTGAAAAAGATTGCCGAAATTACATTGATAAGGCAAGACATCTGCGACTTAGGAAAGGTGAGGCTGGAGTGCTTCGAGAGTATTTCTTAAGGATGCAGTACAAAAATTTCAGATTTTTTGCCTTAATGGATTTAGATGATGACGGGAGGTTAAAGAATGTATTTTGAACAGACCCCCGTTGTAGGGCAGCATATCATTATTTCGGTGATGTGGTCACATTTAACACCACAAATCTAATGAATAGATATGGGATGCCCTTTGCACCATTTATTAGTGTAAACCACCACGGCCAGTCCATTCTGTTGGGTGCAGGATTGATATCCAGTGAGGACATAGACACGTTTGTCTGGTTATTCCAAACCTGGTTGCAGTGTATGAATGGTGTACCTCCAAGAGCTATTGTCACAGATCAGGACAGGGCGATGAAAAATACGATTGCCATTATAATTTCCAGAAAGTCGACATCGATTTTGTTTATGGCATATATTGAAAAAAGTACCTAAAAAGCTTAGCTCTCATCTTCATACAAATATGGACTAAAAACGGGATTGATGAAATGTGTGTATGACAGCCAAATTGTTAAAGAGTTTGAACAAAGTTGGGATTAGCTCATCACCACATACAACTTGCAGGAGAATGCCTGGCTGCAAAGTGTATATTCCGAGCGTAAGCATTGGGTACCAACATTTTTGAAAAATATATTTTGGGCTAGTATGAGTACAACTCAGCGTAGCGATAGCATAAATGCTTTTTTTTACTGCTATGTTCATGCTAAGACAAACTTGAAAGAATTTGTCGACCAGTTGATAGTGCTTTGAAAAAGAAGATTGAGAATGAAATAGCTGCAGATTTCCACTTATTTAGTGTCACAATTCCATGTATATCTAGATCACCAATTGAAAAAAGATTTCAAGATTTGTACACGAATGCAAAATTCAAGGAAGTTCAACAGCAAATTCCCGGCATTATTGATATGGATCCAAAATTATTTAAGAGTGATGATGGAGTAAGGACCTATCGCGTAGAGGATAAAGTTTTAGTGGAAGAGTTCATTAAGCCGATTACACACTATGTGGACTTTAGTGAGGAAGATACAGTTACAAAGTGTACATATAGGTTATTTCAGATAAGGGGAATATTATGTAGGCACATTTTGGCAGTATTCAAAGTTAACGAGGTTAAGTTTGTGCCAGATAGATACATCTTAGAGCGATAGAGGAAGGACATAAAAAGGAGATACACGTTAATCCACAATAGCTTTGACGTTGGGGATCAACGGGCAAATGCTAACCATATTCAAGTTTATTGAATATCTGTTATAAGATGATTACTCTTGCTGCGAGTTCAGAAAAACATACTGAGGATGCAATACAAAAATTATTTGCAATGATTGACTTACATGGTGACAACTAAGAACTCTCATCGATGACGGTCAAGGGTTTCAATGTTAATTGTACAGCAAGAGACACAATTATATATGGTAGTTCAAAGAAAATACTCAGTCCACTAGTTGTGAGAGGTAAAGGTTAACCCTAATGTTGAGAAAAGTATCGGGGATAGAGAAATGCATGAGCAAAGTTAAAATAAAGACAAAAAAAAACACCAGTGAAGGGGAAGCGCAAACAAGTTAAAAAGATTTTTTTTTTTTTTTACTTTACATGTTTATGTATAATATAGTGACTGTCATATATGACATCGAATATATGTGTTTTGTGTTATTAGCCAGATGGCGGAGATACACCATTCTTGGCAACGTAGAGAAATTTATTTGCCACTTCACAAAGTGTAAGAAATCTTAAGTAGCATCATTTTTTTCTAGTAATATCAACATCACGATCTTAAATTACTATTATCCTTGTTCACAGATGCGATTTGGATTGGAACAATCACAGCCGATGCAACTTGGGATGGATGAGCTCTCACAACTTGGGATGGAACAATGATGAAGTTTAATACAAATATTTAGAATTGGGTTTGATGTGTATTGGAACAAATGATTTATGAGATAGTTTAGATCATCATTAGTTGGCAGATTTGTGAATGTGTGTAGTTGGAACAAATGACTACATTAGTAGTGATGTTATGATAGTCGCTATTCCAGGATTGATCATGAAGAAAGTAGCATTTTTTTTTTTTTGAAAAAACTGTTTTTAGATGATGGATTTATTAGGTTAGATAGCCATATTAGTGACATTGATTATGTTAGCTAATTGAGAAGAAATTTGTGAAATGAGCATGAAATATGGCTATGGTCATTTTCTTAACCGAATTTGTGACTGCATGTAGTTGGAAGATTATTAGTAATGTTATGATAGTTGCTATTCCAGGATTGAGCATGAAGAAAGTAGCATTTTTTTTTTTTTTTGAAGAAACTGTTTTTAGATGATGACCGATTTATTAGCTTAGATGGCCATATTAGTGACATTGATTATGCTAGCTAGTTAAGAAGAACCTTGTGAAATGAGCATGAAATATGGCTATGGTTTGTCGCCTACTGGTATGGGGTTGAATGTTTATCGAAATACAACTATGTTGTTGCCATAACCGAATTTATATTCTCAAGTGAAGGGCCAACTCCGTGTATATGGTGAATCAACGCTAGGGAATTAAACCGTCGAAACCCATCGTTTGCTAGTTGTGATGCATATAAGTTGCAATTTTGGTAGTGCTTTTGGTTACCTCACGGATTTATTAGATGACCTTATTGTCTTCTTTTTCTTTGCAAGCAATGTGATGGTCTACTTGATAATCAATTTTGTAAGGCAGATTAATACTCATTAACAGAATACAATCAAACTAAGACAATTTTGTAAGGCAATTTGGTAAGGTAGATACAAGCAATTACTTCAACAAGTCATTAACAAAATACAATCCATTCCTATACAAGTAGACTAAGTTCTAAATTCACCAACCAACATATAAACAATTTAGATACACATAGCAAATCACTTCTAACACTAATCCTAAGGTACTTCTTTGCAAGAAAAGTAACATACTACGACAAATGCGACAGCCCAATACACCCAGAGTAATATGCATGAACGTCTTTTCAGTTTCGCGTAAAACAAGCGCCAACTCCTTGTTCATAACTTCCTCATGTCTACTAGATAGCGCCATCTCTCTCATCTCGATCTCATCCGCTCTCTTACGGAGATCAATTTTGCTCTTTTCGATATCGTCGAGTATCTTCTTCAGCTCTTTCTTAGTTCTTACCAGTTCATTGTGAGTTTCTCCTAGATCAGACTTTTGGTATTGATCATCCTCTATCACTTGAAATATTTGCAATATGATAATCCCTAATCATTTTAAACATAATTTAGAAACATGTTAGATGCACATAATATTAAAAGATTCACTAGAAACATTCATGTAGTTACCTTTGTATTGAGTTAGGACACCCTAAGAAGGGTCGTCCTGGATTTCTTCTAGTAGATGAGTATCGCAGTTGGACTTCAATTTCATAGAAGCATAATGGTTGACCCAGACTTCGTTTACCAAAAGATGAAGCAAAGTCCATGGTAGATGATGAGATATTCTTAAATTTACAATACAGCACACTAATGAAGTCAAGACTCCAATGGAATCTAAAATTTGTAACTAGAAAATAATACTGATAACAGATTGCTGTGTAGTGATGAATTCTAATGTGCACAGAAATTTATGCTAAGAAATAATTGCTACTGCTATGCAAACTGAAGGAGAAGATATCCACAATCACGGCAAACAAACAATCAAAAACAAAACTAAACTTTCAGCATCTTCTTTCAAAGACTATCAATTATCAAGACAAATTTAAGAAAAGTACATCTTAAAAGGTGGAAAAAGTCATGTGACATTCCATCCCAGGGTGCTGCTACTTTTTCTGTGTATTGTTTGTTTATGGCTCATTAGCTCATCACTCGGATTCTGCCCATCAAGAACAGATTTTGGCTGACCCAAATTATCAAATGACTTTTAATGCAGCTAATGGAAAACGTAGAAACGCTGGAGTTTAGAAGAGGTAAATCCAAATTCTATGCAACAATTGATATAGAGAATACTACAGTTGCCTGTACTAGATTACTGGAAAATGAACACTTAAACAAAAAAAAAAAAAAAAAACAGAGTATACAAGAATTAGGATTATTCGAATTTGTGAGTAATTTCGAAATCAACACAGTAATTTGGAATCTAAATCAAGTGTATGAATCTAAAAGAAAACCGAAATCCCCATTCGGGTTACACAACCATAACAAACCAACAATCAAGAAAAAATACAGAGTATACAAAAATTAGGGTTATTCGAATCTGTGAGTAATTTCAAAATCATCACAATAATTTGGAATCTAAATTAAGTGTATATTCGAATCTAAAAGAAATTCGAAATCTCCCATTAGGGTTACAACCATGGCAAACCAACAATCAAGAACCAAAACGAGTATACAAGAAGTAGGGTTAGGGTTTCAAATCAACAACAATTTCGAAATCAACACACTAATTTGGAATCTTAATCGAGTGTATATTTGAATCTAAAAGAATTTCGAAATATTATTATGAGGGTTAGGGTTAGGGTTAGGGTCAAGGTTTCCAGTTATTGTGAGGGTTAGGGTTAGGGAACATCGAAATCGTGGGTTGAAGAAACAAATTACAAACTCGATTCGGTTTAAGGCATAAGAACAAGAAGAAGATAGCAAAGAACCGGGTACCTCCCTTCGTGTTTCGTCTTCATGTACATTGGCATCGAAGTTTGTTTGGGCAAAAGAAAATGAACACCCTACGTGAATCATCTTCAGCTTGCTGTGTTCCGTGCGGGGTTCCATGGCCGTGAGGTGAAATTGGGGTGAGGAAAGTGAAAATGACAAGGCCCGTTGGTAACTCCTTCGAAGCTATTGTGAGGGGAAATTGTAGAACTAAAAGCAATGCAATGAGGTATTTGAGTTTGAGATGAGCGAAACGACGATGCCTGCTAGAATCGAAGCGCACTGTTTAAATTATCTGACGTGGCCCTCACGGGTAAGTGAGGGTAACCCTTTCGGGTACCAATAGCATTTTTCAATAGACAGAGTTGACCCTTGATTGCAGGAGATCACACGATGGTAGGAGATTACATTTGCAGAATTTGTAATTGTTTCATTTCATTTATTTGTTACACATCTTTTGTAACCAATATATATTAATGGAAACGTGTGCCACCCCTCATTGTGTGGTGGTTTTACATAACATTTTCATGGCATCAGAGCCATTCGTGGCTTAACCTCCCATCGATCCTATGGCCTACGACACTTCTTCCTTGTCCTTCAACGCCATGATTCACATGGCTACTATTAAACTTTCCTCCACCAATTATATTCTCTGGAAAAGTCAGCTTCTTCCTCTCCTTGAGTGTCAAGCTCTTCTTGGTTACATTTATAGTTCCCTTGTTGTGCCCCCTGCCATGGTCATTACGGATTCGTCTTCTATACCAAACCCCAAATACCAGGAATGGAAACTTCAAGATAAGCGATTGCTCAGCCTCTTGCTTTCATCCCTTACCGAAGAGGCTCTTGCCGCAGTCATCGGCCTTGAAACTTCTCACGAGGTATGGCTCGCACTTGAAAATAACTTCAATCACCACTCCAAAACTCGTGAGCTTTGTCCTAAGGATGATCTGCAGCTTATGAAGCATGGAACTCGTTCTGTCACTGAGTATGCTCATGCATTCAAAGCACTATGTGATCAACTTAGCGCCATGGGCCGACCTGTCAAAGATCTCGACAAAGTTCACTGGTTCGTCAAAGGTTTAGGCTCTGATTTTACCAGCTTCTCCACTGCCCAGATGTCTCTCTCCCCCTTGCTTGCATTCAAGGATCTTGTCTCCAAGGCCAAAAGCTTTGAGCTTTTTCAAAAGTCTATTGATTTCTACACTATGTCTCCCATTGATTTCACTGTCACTAGAGCCTCAAACTCTCGAGGTGGTGGCAATTCTCACCTTCCCAGCAACTCTGGCAGAGGCCATAACAGAGGTGGACATGGGCGTGGTGGTCGACGCAACTATAACCCTCGCTGTCAAATGTGCAAAACTAAAGGCCACACTGCCGATAAGTGCTGCAGTCAGTATGACCATGCCAAGCAAACTGCTCAACTTGCTGAGGCTTTCACCTCAGCATGCTCTCTATCCGATGGTGTTGCTTTGGAATGGTATTTGGATATTGGAGCTTTGTCTCATATGACACCAGACCTCTCACAACTTGATAAAACAGAGCTATATATGGGTAAGGACTGTGTAGTGGTTGGAAATGGAGCCTCTCTTCCCATTTTCCACATTGGTACTTTTTCTTCCTCTTCTCATATAAAGCTTTTTAATGTTCTGGTTGTTCCAAACCTTACCAAAAATTTACTCTCCATTAGTAAGTTGACATCCGATTTATCATTATTTGTCACCTTTACTAATGATCATTTTCTTGTTCAAAACCGAATAACAAGAAAGGTAATGGCAACCAGTAAACGTGATGGTGGTCTCTATGTGCTGGAATGTGTCAATGCTACTTTTCTTTCTGTCCTTAAGAATAAAACTTTACGTGCCTCATATGAACTGTGGCATGCACGTCTTGGGCATGTAAATCATTCTATTATTTCCTTATTAAATAAAAAAGGATAACTTTCTCTTTCATCTTTGCTTCCAAATTCTTCATTGTGTTCTTCTTGTCAACTTGCCAAAAGTCATCACTTACCATTTTCTTCAAATGATAATTGACGCTCATCAATTTTAGAATTAATTCACTTCGACATTTGGGGCCTAGCATCTGTTAATTCTCCCTTAGGTTTTACCTACTACGTGCTTTTCATTGATGATCACTCAAGATTTACATGGCTTTATCCAATGAAGTTGAAATTTGACTTTTTTGACATCTTTTTTCAACTTCAAAAATTTGTTGAAAATCAACATGGCTCCAAAATTAAAATCTTCCAAAGTGATGGTGGGGCCGAGTTTTCTAGCAATCGGTTTCAATCCCATTTTCGTCTTTCAGGAATTCATCATCAAATATCTTGCCCCTATACTCCTTCTCAGAATGGCCTTGCTGAAAGGAAGCATCGTCATGTGACGGAAACCAGCCTTGCTCTTCTCTTTCATTCCCATGTCCCTCATCGTTTCTGGGTTGAAACTTTCAGCACTGCGACTTACATAATCAACCGACTACCTATGCCCCTTCTTGGAGGTATTTCACCTTTTGAGGTTCTCTATGGTACGTCTCCTAATTATGAGAATTTCCGTCCTTTTGATTGTCGAGTCTATTCTTGTTTACGTGACTATACATCTCACAAGTTTGCCCCTCGTAATTCTCTTTGATTTTCACTATGTTCTCACTTTCCCTAACGAAGGATCAAGATGAAGTGGTAGTGAAAGTCTCATTCGGCCAGTCCAAACTAGCAAAATGTACCTCACACCAATCCACTGCGACTTGTAGTCGTAGTGTTATAGTCTATTTATCAAACTATGCTAAAACCACTTCAAGTGACTTTCCCTTCTTGTATTGCTTTTGTTTGTTTTGAGATGACTGTAGGAGACTCCCACCCTATTAAATCTAGTATTTTGTAACCACTTAATTTATTTATGAAATGCTTGCTTAAAAATAAAATTAAACAAAAGTTTATATGGATTAGTTTCTACCTTCACATATTGTGTATATCTCTAGTAATTGTACGATGTCTAATGATTCTATGATGTCTACTACAAAGAAGAGCGGTGTCACTTCCACCAAAAGTTTAGTACCGAATGATATAATTTTTCTTTCTTTTTTTCAAATATTTTTTAAATCACTTTAAATATTTTTTAAAAAATAAAATTTACAAATATATTAAAAAATATTTCTTTAACTATTAAATAAAAAGATAAAATAAAAATACAGATGGATAGAAAAATTTGGTGGAAGTTATATTTCTCTACAAAGAAACATCCTATCTAAATCTATTCTTAAAAGTCATAAAATTGTAAGGTGAAAACTCTTCCTCATAGGCGTGGCCCCAACGTCTAGGTTCAACTTGGTTGATTGATTGACTTGGAATTCTTCGCTAAAAGACTCTCTAGCATCTCTACTCGCCACAAATCGGTAAAAGCAGCAATAATACTATATATTTATATTTATATTTATAAGAGACATAAATGTCAATTCCAATCACGGATTGTTTGAAAATGAATGGCTTTGTTATTATTATGGGTCCACTGATTGTTGTGTTTTTCTTCTCCTTTTCTACGACCTCTTCAACTCTTTATATTTATTGTGAGTAATTGACTTAAAAATAACATTAATATTAAACATATAAGTACAGTAAATTTCTTTTTTAGTGTAAAATTTATTATTAAAAACAATAATTTTTTTATATAAATTCTATATTCATTATTTTTTTTAAAAAAAAGATGTGTACAATTGTTTTTCTAAAATTAATTGTTATTTTTTTTAGGCGGGCCAAAGTCATGTCAGTTGTTCACCTCACTGACCAAAACCCAACATGTCGGACTATAAAATCAACCAGAAGAGACAAAATTTTCTTAAAACAAAATTAAAACTCTGACCTGAAAATCAGAATCAAAGAACATAATATTGTATTAATTATCCAATCAAATGCTAACAACTTTTTGTAATAATATTTTAAATTGGGCTCCTCTTTTTTTATTTATTATATATATATATATTTAAACAGGCAGAGATACATTAAAATAAAAAAGTATCCATTCAATGAGATATGGTCGACGTACCAATTAAATCAATTAAAATTACATCACATTGAAAGTTATTCAATGTTTTTTTTTTTTTTTTTGCACATCGAGTTTGAGACATTTAAGATCAGGTTATTTCTTAAAATATTATAATACATCTCATCTCATATAATTATTATAATTTTTTTAAATTTTTATACAAAATAAAATAAATAATTTAACCTTTTTAAATCTAAAAATAATATATATATTCTAATAATATTTTATTTAATTTTTAACTTTTATCTCAACTCATCTAATCTCATCCGAAAACAAACGAGGTCTGAGGGAAAATATATTTCATCTCATCTCATTTTCTTTTCAAACAATATTCAAATATAAACATTTTCAAATTAATCATTATAACTTTCTTAAATTTCTAAAGAAAAGTAAAAAAAAATAATAATTCAACGTTTTTAAATTTTAAAATAAAAATAATATTAAAATCCAATAAATATTTAACTCAAACTATCTCACTATTATTCATAAACTATCTTACTACTATTCATAAAGTTCTCGTCTCATCTCATTCCCCAAACATCCCTAATTCTCAGAATTCAAATGACAAGTTAGAGTGAGTTTTTATGAACACCTCTTACAACATAGGTTAACACTACTATTCACAAACAGTTTACTATTATTTATTAATTATTCAATACTTTTTTACTATTATTTATTACTTTTTTATTACTATTCACAGATTACCTGATATCATCTCAGTATCAAAATGTAGATTGCTAGGTTTGGATACAAAAAATATTTCATCTTATCTCATCTAATCATTACAAGTTTTTCAAATTCTCACATATA
This sequence comes from Pterocarya stenoptera, assembly GCA_003123785.1. Lineage (NCBI taxonomy): Eukaryota > Viridiplantae > Streptophyta > Magnoliopsida > Fagales > Juglandaceae > Pterocarya > Pterocarya stenoptera. The sequence goes on along the minus strand of QEOT01001729.1, from coordinate 25,346 downwards.
ATATAATAAACAATTCAACTTTTTTAAATTATAAAATAATAATAATAATAAAAAAATAATATTCTAATAATATTTTATTTAACTTTAATCTTATATTAACTCACTATTTAGACCTCTCAAAGAGTTCAAAGTTTCTTTAATGAAGACACTCCCTTCATTTTGTTGACATGATAATGAAATTTTTCTAGCAAATCAAGTATTTTCATGTCAATAAAATGGAGAGTATGCTTTGCATACAGGCATTTAAATATATATATATATATATTTTTTGGTTGATGTGGGGTCTAACATGTTAAGACTCTATTTGTCTGGTTTGGATACAAAAACTGTTTAATCTTATCTCATCATTATAAGTTTTTTAAATTTTCACACAAAATATTATTAATAATTTAATTTTTTTAAAATTTTAAAATAATAATAATATTAAAAAATAATATTATAAAAATATTTTATTTAACTTTTATATCATCTCAATTCACTATCCAAACTGTAACTCCCAATATTCTGTATCCCTAGCAATCGCCAATGAAAAATAATATTAGTGTCCCGAATATGATAAATAATCAAATATATAAAAGAAAAAAAATATACAAATTGAGGGGAGAGAAAAAAAAAAGGCTTGTACGGATTTCGGAAGGAAAGTGGGATAGAGCTAATCAGATAAGCTACGTGGCTAGACTCCAAGTAGGATCCGCACACATGTGAATCTTCCCCACGTGTGATTCCACCATGTGTGGATAGATAGCCTTTCATAACTTGCTGTGCCCATGTGCGGGCCCCACTTCTCAGCTTTTAGTGCCGTATGCCCACAACTAGTTCTTTCTCACGTACGCTAGGGTACAGTAAGCTTGGACACGCGTCGGAATATAAAAGGCTGTATAAAACAATAATTGTACCTTTGACTTTAGTCCGAGTGTTATATTGTTCGTGCTTAGCATAGAATCGAATCACCAGAGGACTACCAACCTCTAATAATTTATTCCGCCGTCTTATCTGTACGGTCCCTACGGAGCTTGGAACGGGTTCAGTCAGTAGCCGGTAACCTCTGAAGAAGAATAAAATACCATCCCACGCGCTTTCACTTCACCAACTGTACCCATGCAAGGTAAGTAAGTTTATCATACGCGCATACATGGAGATTATCCCTTCATATGCTTGGTTATCAACAACATTACCATATTCTTTTTCTTTTTCCTTTTCATGTATTATTGTAAGATTTTTCCTATTTATTATCTTATATATTATAAATTACATTTATTTTTATTTATTTGTTAATTTTTGTTGATTTTAATTTTTTTAAATTAATTAAATTATTCTACTCATCATTCATACATCATATATTTAATTAAAAAAAAATTTATGTGTAGTGTAAGAATGATAATTTCTTATTATATATGTATGAGAATCTGTATATTCACGTGATTAGTCGAAATTTCGTTTAAAATATTCGTTATTAATAAAAAAAAAATTATTCTATCTATTATTAACTCGACTAGTAGATTATATATATATTCAGTTTTTTTTTTTCTAATCAATATATATTCAGTTGGTGTAACGAGTTTCACAATCATAATATTCTTTTTTTAGATATTGGGATCGAATTATTAGTCTACCTATTATGTAATGCTAAATAATAAAAGGAGTTAGATATTCTAAAGCACTTACCTCAACTTTAAGATCTAAAATAAAAGAAATATATAAATCCAAAGCGTATTTAACAACATTAGTGAGCATTTAGTATTGTTAGCAAAAACTATAATGAAAATAATAAATATTTTAAAATACACTTTATACATCTATCATTTCTATAAATCTTAACTTGCTAGAAAATATTGTCCCAAAAATACATTATTTTAAAAGATAATATTGATTACATTAAATAAATACTACTATGCCCTCCTAATTTATACTATTCATTTTGTCGTTTTGACGCAGCACCTAGGGCTGTAAATAGATCGACCAGACCGAGATTGGACCAGACCGAGTTCATTCGGTTCGGTCCACGGTCCGAGTTTTATAGGACCGAATGAATTCGGTCCAGTCCACGGTCCATGTGTTTTTCAGACTTGACCGAACCTAAAATAAATAAAAAATATATATATAATTAATTATATAATTTTCATATAACTTAATCCTATCATTAACTAATATATAATTATACCATATTATAATTAAGTATAGACTATAATTATATTTATACTAATATTACTAATATATAGCTATATTATATTACTGATAGTCTAATACTTTATACTAATACTATTATATAATTATACTAATCATAATTCATCATAACTAATCACTATAAATCTATAACTATATATATTTANAGACCGAGATTGGACCAGACCGAGTTCATTCGGTTCGGTCCACGGTCCGAGTTTTATAGGACCGAATGAATTCGGTCCAGTCCACGGTCCATGTGTTTTTCAGACTTGACCGAACCTAAAATAAATAAAAAATATATATATAATTAATTATATAATTTTCATATAACTTAATCCTATCATTAACTAATATATAATTATACCATATTATAATTAAGTATAGACTATAATTATATTTATACTAATATTACTAATATATAGCTATATTATATTACTGATAGTCTAATACTTTATACTAATACTATTATATAATTATACTAATCATAATTCATCAT
>QEOT01001729.1:0-21829 GCA_003123785.1 Pterocarya stenoptera | reverse complement strand
TAATGTAATTTTTATTTAATTTATTATCATTGACCATATAAAATATTTTTTTATTGAGTTTGTTACATAATCCATATTAATAAGTCACTTAGTTTGATTTAGTATTGTAAATAAATTTTTTTTATTAATTGATGTGAAAAAAAAAGAGGCCGGACCGAATGGACCGGACCGGACCGATGACTACTGGTCCAGTCCGGTCCCTATAGGAGTTCGGTCCGATCCGGTCTGGTCCGACTATGGACCGAAAAAATTCAGTCTATGGCCAGACCGGACCGGCCCGTTTACACCCCTAGCGGCACCATGGTTTGTTAAAAAAAAATTAAAAATACAAACATAAAAGGGTATATGAAATTTAGAATTTTAATCTTCTTTTTATGTTTTTGAATATATATATTTTAAATTTTTAAATAAGTCACGTGACACTNAATCTTCTTTTTATGTTTTTGAATATATATATTTTAAATTTTTAAATAAGTCACGTGACACTACATTGTGAATATTGTGATACCATGTTAAGGAAGTAAAATGAATAATATAAATTAGGGATTTACTATGCATTAGTTACTATTTACTCTCACACCCCACACCTATAATTTTTTCATAAAAATTGTGTCTGTTTTTCATAAAATATGAGAATATTTTTTATAATGCGTGGAGAATAAGGTGGTAAATAATAATTAATAAAAATNTACATTGTGAATATTGTGATACCATGTTAAGGAAGTAAAATGAATAATATAAATTAGGGATTTACTATGCATTAGTTACTATTTACTCTCACACCCCACACCTATAGTTTTTTCATAAAAATTGTGTCTGTTTTTCATAAAATATGAGAATATTTTTTATAATGCGTGGAGAATAAGGTGGTAAATAATAATTAATAAAAAATTTTTTTCTATAAATTAGAAATATAATAGCATTCATCTTGATGAATTAGTGTGCAAAGAGTTAAGTTGGGCCCAACTGAAATTGAAATGAATCATTATCACTAAATGACTCACATTTTAAGCAAAGAGTCAAAGAAGTTTAAAAATCAGTTGGTCTGTGCATAGTGATTGGAAAAATCTAATCAATAGGCTAAACAAATCAAGATTCACATTGGGTCACCGTGTACGCACGCGCTCGTACACCACGTCTACCCTGCAAACACTTTTTTTAAGACAAAAGGAAGAAGAAAGAAGAGATCGTTCAACGGTTTTAAGAACACGGCCATCTCTGTCTCTCTCCCTCTCTCTCTCTGTGGAACCCTAGATTTCGTCTTCAAGCACGGAGAGAGCAAGATCGAAGTCTTTTATTTGATGGATTTTCGGAGAGCTCTAGTTATAGCGGGCGTTGTGCTGGTGCTGAGTGTGACTCTTGGCTCAGCCGGAGATATAGTTCACCACGACGACGTCTCTCCCAAGCGACCTGGCTGCGAAAACAACTTCGTTCTGGTACGGAACAAATAATTGAGAACGTAAAAATTAAAAAAGAGCTAATTCCTGCTCATTTTTTAAATTTGGTGTCGATTATTCTCTCTCTCTCTCGAACTTACTTTTTGGATGCTGAGAAAATGGAGGGAAATAGGGAATAGTAAGGATACGAACAAAAGCTTTTTGTTTTTCTACTCGTTTTTTTTTTTTATCTTTTGGAAAACGAATGGAAAAATGGGAAAGAGGAGAAAGGGAAGGAAAAATGTTTTTTTTTTTTTTTCTGAGATTTTTTTTTTTACTTGATTTTTTGGAATTAAATGCTCGATTTGGTTTAGGTGCTTATTCATTATAAGGGACTCGTTCAGTGGAAGAGAAAGGAAACTCTTGTTGTTTAATGTTTTAACCCGCGTTAGGTTACTAAAGATGAGAGAAACATAGTTGTGCTTATTGGTTATTTTCGTCTTTGGACTAATGTTTTATTTCTGTGAATATTTGAAACCTCTAGATAAAGCTTTACTTACCCAAATTAATTATTGTCAAATGTTTCTCTCAACCCACTGACATCTAAACTCCAAGCAGTTTTTCTTAAAAGTTTTGATTGGTTGCTTGAAAAATCGACTTAGAAGAAATAAAATTATAACATTATTTTTGTTGTGTCGTGAGAAAAATTCTACTTGCAAAAAAAAAAAAATTGCTGTATTGACTGTCTTGCACTGTGTTTCCAGTGTTCTAAACATCAATATTAAAAACATAAAATTTCTTCTTTGTACTCTGTTTCTTGGCATCAAAACTTAACTAATCAATATGACTGACATCACGAGCTTGATCCAATTTTGTTCCCCAGGTAAAAGTCCCAACTTGGATTAACAGTGTAGAAGACCATGAGTATGTTGGTGTTGGTGCTCGATTTGGCCCTACCTTGGAATCAAAGGAAAAGCGTGCTGTGAATACTAAAGTTGCTCTGGCCAATCCTTCTGATTGTTGTAGCACACCCAAGAATAATGTATTCTTCTTCTGAACTACATATACCATGTCCTCAATTTGGCTCTACTAGAGAACTTTATGGATTGGCACCTGTCAACTTTTATCGTTTTATTTTATGGATTTTACATATGGAGTGCCTTGCCTTTTGATAGCTTACAGGGGAAGTCATTCTGGTGCACCGTGGTGGTTGCAGTTTTACAAAAAAGGCAAATATTGCTGAAACTGCTGGTGCTTCAGCCATCCTCATTATAAACTACCATACCGGTATTTGCATAAGTAACTTCTTTTTGTTTTTAATGAATTTCTTGAACTTGTTGCCCATTCGAATGTTCTAGTGCGATCAAACTAGCTCTATACCAGATAAGTACCTGTTTTGAGACGATAATGTCTAAAAGATTCACTGTGTGCTGACTAGATCCTCTTATCTCTTTTGATGTTAGAGTTCTCCTGGTCTTTAAATCGTGTGTTTTACAATTTTTTTTTTGTTAAGATGTATTTCGTGGCTTTCAGAATACCCCTTGTAGCGCACTTATCATGGGCATTATATGTGTGGGAAATGTCAAATGATTCATTTTCATTGTTTTCCTTGTTTTCTTTTTCTTTTTTCTTTTTTATTTCAGATTAATGATAAGAATGAAAAGATGTCATTAGTCATTTCTGAAACAGAAGATCAGTAGTAATAGGAAATGATGTTCAGTAGCATGCATTGCAAAAAAGTCATCATTGTAATGCTTGCTTGTAATTGTAATTGAAGATTTTCCAAATGATCATGTTAAACCACTTTTTTTTGTAAGAATTTTTGCCTTTTATTCTGCAGCACTTATGAAAATGGTTTGTGCAACCAACGAAACCGATGTAGATATAAGGATACCTGTGGTTATGCTTCCACAGGATGCAGGTGTGAAATTGGAAAAATATTTACAGAACAACTCTGCAGGTATGCCTTTTTCTGCATATGTTCATCCAACTTAATTTGATTGCTGGCTTTGCCTCTACAAGACTGGATTTTCTATTCTAGGAATACTTTCCTTGCTTGGTAATTCCTGATCTAGCCTTTTGGTTTCTTCTGTCTGCATCTGTATTCATGGTTGCCTTTTCACAGTATCTGTGCAACTATACTCTCCTCTACGTCCACTGGTTGACATTGCAGAGGTGTTTTTATGGCTTATGGCTGTTGGTACCATCTTATGTGCTTCGTATTGGTCTGCATGGAGTGCCAGAGAAGCTGCTATTGAGCAGGACAAGCTATTAAAGGTTATCTTCTGGTTTCCCAGATCTTATTTTGGTATTTTTGAAGTAGGATTTTCCTTCGTTTGGCTAGGGTAATTGCTGAATTAATCACTAATATATCACCTGACATGGATTGGTGCTGTGATTGCAGGATGGTTCAGATGAAATTCTAAGCTTGGAAGGTGTTGGTTCTAGTGGTTTTGTGGACATCAATACAACAGCAGCAATTCTCTTTGTTGTAATTGCTTCATGCTTCCTAATTATGCTTTATAAACTTATGTCAACATGGTTTATTGAGATACTGGTGGTTCTGTTTTGCATTGGCGGCATAGAGGTGCGTGTCTTCTATGATTTGCATACTCGATTCACTGGTACTAAATTCTGAGCATTTCTTTCTTAGAAACCAAACTGTGCAACTCTCTAGTTAGGCATATTTATTTGTTATTTGTTGTGTTAATTCAACATGACCTACAAAAGCTTGGTTTTCTTTCTCATAACATTTCAACATACTTTTCCTATATCAATATAGGTGTTGGCTTAGTGATACATAGCAGGTTTCGCATGGGCCCATCTAGGCCCTTCCTAATAGATGCCTCAACATGTAAGAAACCTACCATGGCCACTCCTAGATAAGAGAGATTCTCTAGTCTCTCCCTATTTACCCTTTTGTCAAGAAATAATCTCTATTTTAGTCTGAAACTCTTAATGCATTAATGTCAACAGACAATGTAGCCTGAATACTTTATCTATATGGGACTCTCTAGTAGTTCTTCAGATATAAGTGAGCCTTTGGCATTAGTTTGCTTTGCATCTCCTCTCACTTTTAGCCACAAGCCATTGAGATTAAGTGTGACGCCTCGACTCCCACGTACGGAAACGCATGAATCGTGACGTCGGGTAATGACAATATGGTTCATGCACCCTAACAATAGGTGCTCACAAGTGTGTGCAACATGCAAGAAGTGCACAACAAAAGTCACAACGGCTAATTTAAATAAGTCAACTAAGTATCAAAAGTTTTAAAAACAGATTTCTAAAATAAAATGCCTTTAAAATGTTATATAATTATCCAAAATAAATATAATACAAACCAAATACATAGCCAAAAGTGAGAGACAATTCCCTATGCACGAGCAAGTGATCCCAATCACTTCTCTGGTGGAGCCAAATCCTCAGGCTCTCCTTCCTCATCTGCATCAAAATTTACGATACTATAAAATGGTACCGCAAGTAAGTAATAATCCAAACAACCCACGAGATAAAATTGCATTAATGCAAGCAACAATTATGCATACATATGATGAAATATGCATGAGACCCAAAAAATCGTTTTCCCTGAAAATGATTATTTTCCAACACGCCAAAATCCCATTTTGGCCCATAACATTCCATTAAAACATTTCTCGCCATTTTTCCTGAAAATGGCCCAAACAATAATCCATCATTTTCCCAAAAAATGAATCACACAAAAACCTTTTATCCAACACGTCATTTTTCCAGAAAATAGTCATTATCCAATTTGACCGTATGCACCATGATCTCCCATAGGGATCATCCGCACACCTTGGTTCCATTCGTCATATCATGGATAACAACTGTGCGAGTGACTTCGTAACGAGCGATGTCCAGTTTTGCGTCCTGCCCGTTCGTGGCCAAGCATCCTCTAGCCCCCACCAACAAGAGGGGCCACGAAGTCGGCACGAGAGCTTTACCATCCCGTCCGATTCCATTGTCGCCTAGCGACAACCTAGGGGACGTCGCTCAGTATATTCCGCTCCCAGTGATCAGAGAAACTCCATTGAGATAATGACCCATCTTGGCTTGGGGTCGTGATACACACGCACCCAAAAATCATTTCTCACATGAAAACTCAATTTTTATTTATACACATGAACATGTATGCAATTATGCTAAAACCCAGTTTTCCTTTACGAACATGAACATACGTGCAATATTGTAATGGACAAGACACGACACAAATATCCAACAACCAACAAATCTCCGCATAATCCAATCACACAACTTCATCCTCCAATCCAACCGACCTCCTTACTTCTCGGACTCAGTCCGGCACAACCAACCAAATCACAGAAAATGAGTTAGTGCAAAAATACATTTAAATCTCCAAAGTTCTTTGGAAAAATACTTACAGCGCTATAATTTAATTTTCGAAGGATCATGGAGGTGCTAGAAGTGGCGACACAGCCATGCAACAGTGTATTTTGGACTAGGGTCGTGGGTTTCGAAAACCCAATTTTGAACGGAGACAAACGAAGACTAGGGATGGCTAAGAAAAGGCTTAGGGGTGTTGGTGAGGCTAGTAGTGGTGGTCGTTGGCCGTGGGTGGTGGCGTGGGCGGCTGTTGGAGGCCAAAATACCCAAATCGGAAATGGAGATGGATGGGCTTCACTGGTGGTAGATCGGGGCTGAGGATGGTTGGGTTAGGTAGCTGGGAGGTCGCCGGTGATGTGGTGAAAATATGGTGGCCAATGGTGGTGTGACGGCGGCGCTGGAACGAAAGAGGGCCGTGGAATGGAGTTGCTTGTGGGGGCTAACGGCGGCGAGGGAGGAGCTGAAAATGGATGGGTGAGGTCGCCGGCCGGAGGGGAAGAGAATAGCAGAGGCGGCGTCGCACACGGACGGCGCACGNGGAGGTCGCCGGTGATGTGGTGAAAATATGGTGGCCAATGGTGGTGTGACGGCGGCGCTGGAACGAAAGAGGGCCGTGGAATGGAGTTGCTTGTGGGGGCTAACGGTGGCGAGGGAGGAGCTGAAAATGGATGGGTGAGGTCGCCGGCCGGAGGGGAAGAGAATAGCAGAGGCGGCGTCGCACACGGACGGCGCACGGCGGCGCTGTAGGTGGACGAAGAAACGGACGGGAAGAGAGGGGAGGGGTGTCACGCACAGAAAGAGAAGTAAGGGAAAAAGAAAGAAGAAAGAAGAAAAAGAGGAGAAAAAGAAAAAAGGAAAAGGAAAAAGTGAGGGAAAGAACTAAGATCCAGTCTTTCAACTCGGGGTCACAAAATGATCTAACGAAAATTATTTCAAAACAGCAATTTAAATAAAACTAATTTAAACATAGTGACCAAGTAAAATAAAATAATAAAATCCAACAATAAACTAATTTAAAATAAAGATCATTTTAAATAATGAACAATAATTAATAATAATAAAACACATTGAATTTAAATTTCACAGTTAAAAGTCATAAAATAATAAAAATCATTTAAAATTTAAAACAAGAAAGCTCATAATCCTAAGAAATGCAATAATTACTTGGTCAAAATACACATAAATACGGGGTGTCACATTAAGCCTTAAGGTGTTTTTCCTTATTCATTTTTGTGCATAACATTTTATACATTCTTTGAAGTCCTAAGCTTCGCAAGTATTTTAATGGATTGATGTAAAGAAATGCTTGAAAATAGAATTATAAATAAAGTTTTAGAACTAAGGAGGTAATTTGATACGTGCATATATATCATTTAGACGTTCGTTGGAAGTATTTTTTATAACTAAGATTCTTTGGAGATATATGCTGAACCCTGTAGTCTCTTTGTTCTTGCAGGGCCTGCAAACTTGCTTGGTGACTTTGTTATCATGGTAAATGTATTTTTCTTTTCTTTTTCCACTCACTGCGGTTGTATTCTTCTCAGATTTAAGGGGAAGATTTTTTTTTTGGGGGGGGGGGGGGGGGGGGGTTAATCCATCTCATTTGTGGCAGTTAACTGATGTGACTTGATAAAATTGACATTTTTCTCAAGAAAGCATGTCTTTGTCTTCCAGTTAATATTATCCTGAAGGTTTTCTTGTTTCCTACCATAGATTTCTCTCTTCTGTAAAAATGTTCATTTCTACTTTTAGAATGCAATATATCTAGTAGAGCAGTCAACTTTTTAAGTCTTTGCAGATTTAACATATAGGAGTAGACTAAAAGAATGGAGAAAAGTGCTGGACTCTTCCCCTGACAGCTTGTCTGCAAATAATTACTCATTCTGATGCTTTGATTTCAATCCCACCACTATAGCCATCATATGTATTACTAATAAGAGGATTAAAGAATATGCTTTTGGCTAACATGCCAAGAAAAAAAGGAAAAAAATACCAACTTTTACCAAAACCGGCCGTCATTCATATATAAGTGGTTAGAAAGCATGTTTCGATGTGAGAATTACATGAAAGCATCATTTTCCTTGAGGAGAGAGGACAGGGTTTTCTTCGAAAATGTGCTTGTGCTATCTATTATATGTTCTTTTTTTTATAAATATTGTCAGTAGATCTTCCCTAACATGGAACTGACGACTAAGCAATTATAGTTTCAGATGGTTTGAACAAGCGGCACAGTCATTTGTTAAAGTGCCCTTCTTTGGAGCTATGTCATATCTGACACTGGCCATTTCCCCCTTCTGCATTGCATTTGCTGTTGTTTGGGCTGTCTATCGAAAAGTCTCCTATGCTTGGATTGGTCAAGATATACTTGTAAGAAAATATTTTAAGTTAACTTTCTCTTTTTATTTTGGTATGCTTCTCTTATTTTATCTTTTAGCTTCATAAATAGGAGGGGACAACTGATGTCATTGTAACTTTTTCCCATAAATCAGGGTATTGCGCTAATAATCACGGTTCTTCAAATTGTTCGTGTCCCAAATCTAAAGGTGATGACTTGAACTTGTTTGGATTTTCATGTTGACTGGTTAGGCAAATATGCAGCTTTTGCTGTTGCATGGTTATTATATTGTAATAATCTCCTCTGTTGCTTGTTTAAAATAGTCGTGCGAGAATATCCTTGATATTTCTCGACAGCTTACTTTGGCTTAAGGCTGCCAACTTCAACTTGCTCTGCATTGTTTTGACAAAAAATGGCATACCATGCATTTTACTATTTTAGGGCTTTTAGGGTTTCTGCCTCTCAAGCTTGTCTAACTTTCATTGTATGAGTGTACATGGGCCTTGCCTAGTTTTGATTGTTCAATGAAATTTCTTACTTACCAAAAAAAAAAAAAAAACTTTCATTGTATGAGTTTTATGACACTATACTTTCTCTTCGAGGGATAATTGTCGATGAGAGAATTCATGTACTCAAAAGAATTGAATGAAACATAAATTATATAGCTAATTTATACAATGAGGAAAACATTGCTAGTTCAATAAAATTATTTTGACTCTGATAGTTATGTTGTCCTCACCCCCTTTGAGTGCATGAATTCTCAAAGGAGTATGAGCATTAGTTGGTCTAGTATTTGACTCTATTTACTCAATGGGAAATTCAGATTGACCTCATCCTTTTCTGTTCATAATCAGGTTGGAACAGTCCTCCTCAGTTGTGCCTTCTTGTACGACATCTTTTGGGTATTTGTTTCCAAATGGTGGTTCCATGAGAGCGTGATGATAGTGGTGAGTAGTTAAAAAAGTCTTTCTCCTTCTCACCAACACCATTGGTCTAGTGAACGAAAGAGAAACTATAATTTTCCGTGCTTCCTCTTATATACAGGTAGCTCGTGGTGATAAGAGTGGAGAGGATGGTATCCCAATGCTACTAAAAATCCCACGGATGTTTGATCCTTGGGGTGGCTACAGCATCATTGGATTTGGTGATATTATCTTACCGGGGCTGCTTGTAGCATTTTCATTGAGGTTCAAACTATGAAGCCATCTTTTTTTTTTTCATTTTTGGCGTTGGCAATCTACATTTGCATCCAACAGGTCTTGAAACTAGAACCTCATCCTCCACTTGAGACTTATGGGGAGGGGAAGCACCATCTGAGCTAGAGCTCATTGGTTTATGCTAGGACTGGCAATTTTTTACACTACCTTCAAACTCAACGCAATCCGACATGCAATAGTGGGGTTAGACTAGGAATAGTCGGGTCAATTTGGGTTGACCCGAGTATGAACCAATTAGTAATTGGGTCATGTCTGGTCATGTTGAGTCAACCCATGGATTCACAGGTTGACCTGATTAGAATAGTAAGTCACACATGTTATCATGACCCAAGTGACCAGCCACATTGTGATACCCCCATGAGTGATGAGTGTAGGTGGTGTGTGGGATCCCAAATGGCTTGGGAGGGAGAAGTTCTTGTTCTTTATAATAATTTTAATGAGGCTTCAATTGTACTATTGATTAGTCCTTTTAGAGTATAGGCTTAGATGTGGCTTGAGGCTCCCTTGGGGCTTTACAAATGTTATTAGAGATCATCGCAATCAGAAGTATGAAATTTGAGTTGTGCCACCTACGATGTAATGGCCAGACGAGGACGTCAGGAATCTAAGAGGAGATTGTGATAGAGGCCTCATATTGAATGAGTATAGGTGGTGTATGAGATTGCTTGGGAGGGAGAAGTTTTTGCTTAGATGTGGCTTGGGCTCCAATTATATCATTGACTAGTTCTTTTGGATTATAGGCTCAGATGTGGCTTGGGCCTCCCTTGGGTGTTGCACAATTTTTTGCTAGCATGGATTAAAAAATATAACACTCATTTTAAATCTTGTCTTAAAATTTTCTTGTATAGCCTTTGCCTTGTTATCCAATTAGTAGAGAGGTCAAATGTTTAGGAATATTTATTTATTTTTCGTTTTTATTTTTTATGGGCCAAACAGGTCGTGTTGGGTCAACATGTGAAACATACATGACGGGTTTGGGTCAAAGTGATAGAACCATTTAATTATTTTGGTCCTGTGTCAACTCATAAATGACCTAAACCCAAATGACCCAACACAACTTGACCCTATTGACAGCCCTACTTTATACCATATACATAAGCCTTAACTAATAAAATCACTTTATAGCCCCTGAAATTTCGACTGACATTGTTTTTGCATTTCATTACTATCATTAGTTCAGGACTTTTCATATGTTGTAAGGCCTTTTAGGGGCTAAATTACAAAGGTGTGAACACATTAACTTCTTAAGGAACATGTTTAATACTTTTAATATACATTTGTATGTATAAGGCTCATCCTGGAACCCTTTACATTATTCTCCACCTATATACTTTTGCTGGTCTTGTATGTGCAAGGGCTATTTCTTTGATATGTAAGCATTTTACATTGACAGATTTACAAATCTCTAAATTACATGGAAACTTTGACAGGTATGATTGGTTGGCAAAGAAGAATCTTCGAGCAGGGTACTTCCTCTGGGCGATGACCGCTTATGGTTTAGGTATGAGAAGCTAAACCTGAAACCATGTCCCACTTGGACCTTGAGAAAATGTCTTAACAGGGAATTTTCAAAAAAGTACAGCAACTGACAAACTATGTGGGTGTGCATGTGCATGTGTGTGTGTGTGCGTGCATACAAAAATTCATGGGAAAGAAACTTCAATGAAGTTAATACACTTATGTGCATGGATATGCTCTATTTCAACAACTATCTTGAAATTTACAGGATTCAAAGAAAATATAAACAATAGCGAGCTCCATGCCAAAATGCTCAGCACCCACTTCTGGAAATCTCAAAAAGTGGGGAGGTTCATTACAACACTTACATGAAATATTGGGCAAATCTCAGATTTGAACGATCACACTCAGTAGGCACTTACAAGTTTGTGATATAATGATAGAAAAATTCTATATGCTAAGCTCACATCCCACTTTGATGATGTGGTATTGTCCATCAGCTCTTTATTTTTTTTTTTTAAACAGCAGCTGACTTAGAGTTTGATGGACTACCTATAAGAAAAAAAAGGTTGACAGACTGTACTGCATCAGCATAGTGTGATGGGGGTTAGATGAGAGTGTAGTATATGGCATAAATCTAATTATTATACAGGAAAATGTTACTGCCCTCTTATTTGATCTCATATTAGAGGGTGGCACACTCTTTGTATGCCTTCCTCACCACTCACTCTCAACCTTTCATGTGAGTTTCATAGGTAATGAGTGGTCGATGAGGTTGGACAAATTATATTGATTGAAATTACCTGTTTACCATTTAATACTGTTTACGTAAAGGACATTGGTACTATGACATACATGAGAGGAATTCCCTTTTTTTACATTGGAGATGAGAACTACTTACCCTGTACTTATCCAAAAAAAAAACTACTTACCCTGTAAGGGAACTAGAATTGTGAGAGGAAGAAAAAGCCAGTGAAAAGCTCTTCCTTTGCATCTCCACTGTCCTCTGGGCTAAGAGCCAAAAAAGCACTTCTAACTGTCGTGGATATAAGAAGTTCAAAACTTCTTAAAGGTAGCCTACAATTTTTAGATAAATGGTGCAATGCCATACCATCTTTAGGATGATTATGTATAGGGAGGGTTTGTGTGTCAAGAAGTTATCAGACTAATATTGAACATTAATTTTTGTATATGGTGTACTTCTTTATGATACCGTTAGGGGTGTAAGCTTATCAATCCAGATCGAAAAACCCGACCGGACCAAATCAGACCGATCAGCATGTTGGTCTGTCTCGATCCATGCTATTTTAGATTTTCGGTTTTCAATCCAGTCCCAAAGTGTGGTTTTTTTTGGACCGGATCGACCGAAATGTATATATATAATTTTTTAAAATATTTTATATATGAAATTTACATGTAATCTATCACCATTGACCATATAAAATGTTTAATATCTTATTAACTATTAACTAATATGCTATAACTAATATAAAATATTAAAAGTTAAGAATTTTAACATGAAGTATTAACTATTAATTATTGATAAAACACATACTATTAACATATTTTACTTAATTAAGACACTTGATTAGTTAAGTATATACTTAGTCAGACAACTTATAATAGATCATTCACTTAATTTTATTTTTTTCATTTTATATAAATTGTCAAAAACTTGAAAAAAGAATGTTCCTAGCTCATAAGGACCGAATCAGACCCGACCGAACCGATAGCTTACAGTCCAGTCCAAAATAAAGGTGGACCGAAATTTTCGGTTTGTGACCCCCCCTCTCCGGCAGACCAGACTGAACTGATAACACCTGTAGATAGCGTCGTAAGCCGGCAGGCTCTAATTTTTACCACATTCGAGTCCACATTGTTTTGTCTGTCTAATTCCTTGAGATTTATTACAGGTCTCCTCGTCACATATATTGCTTTGAACCTGATGGATGGACATGGCCAGCCGGCTTTGCTTTACATCGTTCCATTCACACTTGGTAAGTTGCAATTACCCGAGTAAAGTGTGCAGTGTGTACATGCTGCACCCCAGTTTCTTCTACACTAATTCTTTGGTAAATGAATGCAGGAACTTTTTTGACATTGGGAAAGAAGAGAGGTGATCTTAAAATTCTTTGGTCAAGAGGAGAACCAGAAAGGCCTTGCCCTCACATCCAATTTCAACCTTCCCAATAAAAAGAAAGAAACCATGAAGCACACTTAAAAATGTAATTGCCTTACACTTTTTTAGCTATTGGTAACAAGTAACTCCTGAATTCTTACCTCTCGTTGTGTAGGACTGTAACATTTTTTAGTGTTACTATTACATCTACAAAGATCCGAACTGATAACCAAAAAGAAAACATCTTAAGAAGTAATTCCATATAGAATATACTTGATCTCACATTGTGCTTAATAATTCCATATACTGTTTTCTCTCTTCACAAGGACTTGAAGAATTACCCCAACTTCAGAGAATTTGTATGAGAAATGATAATTGCAGTCGTGAATACATAAGCGTTGTATAATTATTTTGAAAAAAGTGAATCAATACAAAATTTACATAAAAATAAATTAATTTTTTAATAGTGAATTTCACTCTTTCAAAATGATTGCACAATATTTACGTACTATGGTGTAATATTTTAAAAGGCATTTTGAGTGAGTATTTCAGCTTCATGCATTCTTTCCTTTAAATCAAAATTTAATCAAGTAAAGCCTTAATAAAAATTAAAAATATATATAATAAAAAAAATTCATCTCTTTTTTTCTTTTTCTTTTTTGTAGAACAAGTAGTTATTTAGTTTATAGAAATCAAAGTAAAAATCCATTCTATGTAGCATTACTCAATTTGCATTGACATATCCGTACCAATTTTTTTAAAATAAAAAGAAGAAAAAAAGCAAGAGCCACAATTGCCTTTCCAATTTGAACATAAAGTACAAAATTCATTTATTTCAGTAATCATATACAAAATCAGCAGAATTTTCAGTCCCTTAAAGTACACAGATTCCAGTGATAAGGGCCTACCACCAAATGCCAACCTCGAACAAACTTGTGACAAACATTAGCTCGGAAAAAGCAGATTTTTTTTTTTTTTTTTCTTGTTGGTTATTCCTTGCCCCCACAGAATACAGGTTGCACCCAGAATCAAAATTGCGTCCTGGCTTTAGCACAACCAAGCAAAAAGAAAACAAAGAGAGAAAAAAAATTAAACCAAAGAATAAAAAATAAAGCTCGCATGTCAATCCACATTTGGTGACAATAGCAACTCTATTAGTGTCTGGTAAGCATCTGGTCAAAACTGTTGCAGCCAGCCATTTTGGCCAATCCGAGAGCGCATCCATATTTTTTTAGGATCATTAATTCCACTCCGAATCTGGTCCTATACGTGGAAACAAATTTCAAAAGTGAGGAGGGTAAAGTAGTAATTCCATATACCGAATCTGGTCAAAACCATTGTGAGTGCAGAAGAAGAAAATGGAAAAAATTTCAAAAGTGAAGGTAAAGTAGCCATACTAGCATATCTCCTTGAGGATCCATTTCCGTTTACTGGTCTTCTTTCTTGGCCCAATGAAAGAATTTCTTGCATCCTTTCAGGCCAGTCTGAATTCAATCTCCGGGCAAAATCTTCCACCTCCCTGAGTCAAAAGATAATTCTTTTTGTAAAGACAATAAGAACAATTAATTAAAGGTATGATGCTAAAACATGTCCAAAGATGCAATTGTTCTTCTTCTATCTAACTGGCATTATTTGAACTTTTTTCTTTTGACAGAATGACTAAAATAAGAATGGGAGGAAAAGAAAGGAAAGACTCCTGTGAAGGATTAAGGGTCTTGAAGATATAAGCCTCCTCCTAAGCAACCTACGATTGCCTCAAATCCGGTATTTGTAACAGTTGAAAATATTTTCCTATTCCACAAAATGAGTATCGTGATGATCAAAATGATTTCAACTTCTCCCCCACAAAACACATCAATTCACCCTTTCAAGTCTGGCAAAGTTCAGATGGACAAATAAGAGGTGGGGCAAATATCCTGCTGCCCACAGAAGTGATAATATACAAATCCAGGAATATGGATGCAATAACACATCAATACAATGAGGTTACAGCATTTGAAATGCAGTATTTGGATTGATAATCCAAGTTCATGAAATCCTCGAAGGCATTCTCTTGTAATAGATCAATAGGAGAAAAGACAGATGGAGAAAAAGTTGAAGCCAATGTCAATAAAAGCACCAGCTTAGATCTAAAATACTAACTTTAAACAATAATACCATTTCAATATCATAGAACATGTATTGTACAATCCGAATAAAATACTGACCCCACTACTAAGTGCCCATTTGGTTTTAGGTTGGAAGATTAAACAATACTTTTAACAGTCTAAAAGCTCTTTTTCTAAAAGAACAAAAAATGGAATTTTTGGTAAATTTATCAAAAGTGCTTTAAGCACTTGAAAAAAGCTGAAAACCCACTTTTATAAAAAGCACCAAATTGAAGCTTTTATTTGACTGTAACTAACTTTAAAAGCACTTTAGGCATATATCTACCAAACAGTAAACAGATTTTGAATAGTGTAACTTTTAACAAACCTCTACATTGAAAAGCTGTATTACCTGCAGCAAGAGTTTTATCAACTTCACTTGCATGTCAAGAGTTTTACTAGTATCAAGTAACCCGCCCCGCCCATCCCCCCCCACCCCCCCCAAGCCCTCTTCTTTTCCAAAGGAAAAATACAAAATACAAAAAACGAAGCAAACTCTTCAAGGAGGCAACAAGTCCAACCCTAGAAAAAAGAGACTGTTCCATCCCAAGTTCCATCACCTATCAACATCTTCATGTTTACAATAGGGTTCAGAAAGGATGTAATGAATTTAGGAAATATAGAATCTTAATTTTGCTAAAAGATAGCAAGATCAACTGGCAACTCATCAAAGAGAGTTTATTGTTCTCTAAACTTTTCTCAAGGTAAGATTTCTATCCAACAGAAAAATAAAATAGAAAAACAGTAAGAAAATACATGGATAGCCCTATTACACCCATTTTAGCTCCACATACTCCTTTTTCATATGTTGAAAAAAATTTGTGCAGTCACAATTAGGAGTGCCAGAAGCTAAAAAAATAAAGCTAATATCTCCATTGTTCATGAGTAGTAAGCATATTCAATAACCAGAAAACCTGTCCAGCTCACCTATCAATTTTCTCCTTTAGTGCAGGGTCAATCTCATCATCGATATCGCCATCATCAAACTCAACCTTATGCGGAAAAGTGTCATCTTCCGCATCTGGCAATTTTGATGTCCCACCAGGATTGGGCCGCAACTTGTCAACTTCAGCACCACGGCATTCAAAATTAGGACCATCTGAATCCTAATACATGCGAAGAAAAAAATAATGACTCAACAGTTCTGAGGAATACACATATCAAGTTTCAATGATCATTCAGGGGGGAAAATCAAGATTTAATCACATGATGGTTCAGACCTTTTCATGGGTTTCAATGGATTCTTCTACAGAAGCATTTTTCTGTTGATCTTTTCTTCTCCGGTTCTTCTTTTTGCCCTTGGAAGTTTTATCCCCCTTGGAATCTGTGAAACAGAAACAGAATTTCCTTACCTCTAATGAGGCCTTAAAAATGAAATAATGGGGAAAAGAAGAAGCTACACTTCACAACCCATTGTACTTTCAAAAGTATCTCTAATACTCCCTCGGCCAGTAGCATGAAACCCAGATAAAAACAATAATTAAGATGCCTGAATGCATGTATTTATCCATGTATATGAATTTCTCAATTCTCTAATACTGCATGGTTCATTAAATAGAGCTAACAAAAAAATATCTGACCAAATAAAAAATGCGAACAGATACAAAATTCAAAAATTGCCATTGAGGTATTAAAAGTAATATCTAATAATAAGTCAGCCCAGTAATAGATCCCACCAAAGGCTCAAATCTCTATATTTGATGTAGACCCACAGCAAGATGTTGGGGGTATCTAAGCATCTCAAGGTGACTCCACTTGATTGCTTACACAAGTTTCTGTTTTGTTAGGATTTCATAGTTACTGTTAACCCACAACCAGGTAGCAGCCTCCTTTCTCCTGAGCCAAATTCAGTTTTTGGCTTATTATTCTTTTTAGTCAAACATGGTTGTGTACTCTCTCTCTCCCCATACAAGTTTTTCCTAGTTAGTTTTTTTTATAAGAAAAATTTAATGAGAGATGCTACTCATCATCCCACACCACACTTTACATATTTTTTAATTTTTTATTTAATTTAATTTAATTTTTATTTTATTTTATTGTTACTAAATTAATTGAGTTGTTCTACTCATCATCCATACACCATATACTTGTTATAGGAAAAAAGGAAAAAAAAAGAAAAAAATGTAGTGTGTGGTGTGTGGGATGATAAGTAGAATTATTCAAATTTACGCCCGATTTCGATAGTGAGATAAGATAAGATAATTTTATATGAAAGTTGAAAGTTGAATAAAATATTATTAGAATATTATTTTTTAATATTATTATTGTTTTGAAATTTGAAAAAGTTGTAATGATGAGATGAGATGAAACCGTTTCTGTATCCAAACGGGGCCTTAATATGTTGAACTAAGTTTTTCCAACTTAGTTCAACATATTAAAACCATTTCAAGACAGTGTTTCTAGAAGATGATAACTGACTCAACAATATATCTTGCCAATCATGTTTTGAACTGAAGATCAGGAGAATATTTAAAAGGGTAGGGCTACTATGTCGCCCAAGTTTGACCACTAGGCATGTCCCTAGTGCAAATTGCACTTTTTTTTTCCTTTTTTCTTTTTATTTTAAATATTTTTAAACATGTTTAAACATTTGAAAAAAACACCAATACACTAATAATCACTTAACCATTAAGTAAAAAAAAGATTGAAAAATCAAATAAAATACATGAGCGGTCAAATTGAGAAGGCAAACTCAGGGGGCATAATATCATTTTCCTATTTAAAAATCTTTAATTTTGGAACTTTCTTAAATGCTTAAGCTTTGGGGATTTGGGCCTTGATATTTTACCATGACAAGAAGATCGAGTCTAACACATTCTTTTCTTTTTCATCAATTTCATGAAGCTTGTGTAAAGACTTCATTATTTTGAGTCAAGCAGTGTAAGATGTATATCTCTATGCACCTTATTTTTTTGGGGCTCTGTTATTGTACTCAATAGAACTAGCGTTCGTGACTTTCTTGGATCATTTTCTAGTTTGTAACTTGTAAATATGTGTTCACTTTCATATAGTTCCTGTGTACTTGGGCAAAAGCCTATTCACTTGACTTAATAAAAATTTATTTTACCAAAAAAAAGTATCTCTCTCTCTCTCTCTCTCTTTTGTTTTCTTTTTGAGCTCTCTGTAGTTCTTCTTTATTGTTCATATTCAGACCTGCTCAGCTTTCCTAGCTCTCTGTGGATCTTTTAATCTCTTCATATTTAGTCCAGATCTCCATTTTTCTATACCACCTTTCTTTTCTCTTTATATTCATCCTCTCTATAAAAATATCAACACGCTATCCTATCATCTTATTTTGATGGAGCCTAGCACAATTTATATCACGTAAGATGTTCCAAAATGAAGGGCATTTCCAGAAAATCTAGTTAGGATCAGAAAAAACAAAAATCCAACCCAAGTTCCTCACACTGTATGGTCTCTATTGCATATTCATGTATAACCTTCGCACTTGAATGGCCAAAAGTGATTTCAGTCAATAATCATGCAATCGCAAGAAGTCCAGTTTAGTCCAGTGAACATAATTCCAAATACTTTTTTGAAGAGCTAAAATAAACCTCTGAATTATTATAAAAAAAAAAAAAAAAAAAACCTCTGAATTAACATGTAACATACAGTAGGCAAACATTCATGTATACCTCCGAGTCCTCCGTTAATAAATGACAGGAGATCTTCAACTGAACGGTCATCGGCACGCTCTTCTTCAGTCTCAACATTCTGAAACATATAGGTCCAATGATCATCAACCTCCTATACAGTTTTATGTATTAATGGCACATGAACACAATTTCTCAACGCATTTGATGTGCAAATTCATGCCAAACTACAGGTACACAATTATGAAGTATAAATGCATGGTGAAAGATGCTATGGAATGCATGAAAAAAAAACTAATGCCAAAATCGCCTTCAATTTCTTACTCTATTTTAGTTCTCTTCTCTTTCTTGCATAATAAAACAATAATGCCAAAATCACCTTTAATTTCTCTCTTTGTTTTAGTTCTTTCCTCTTTCTTGCATACAGTCGATTTAATAGTCGAATGCGAGGATCGTCTGTAGAGTTTTTTAAAGGCTCCAGTTTCTCTTCCTGGATAAATGGACTAGTATTAGAAACAATAGACGAAATGAAAAGGGCATTCTAGTACGTACAGATCTCACAAACACCAGACACCTCTGTAAGATCATCAGGCAAATGAAATATCTCACGGATCTCCTCAGGGGTTTTTCCTTCTATAATTCGTGCAAGGGCACGGCTGGTAAGATCAACCAAAGGCTTTAACTGGAGGCTGTCAGCAGCGGATGTCAACTCACAGAGCCTCTTTGTGTCCATCCTAATGAACTTTTCATCAAAAGACTTGCGTTCCTATGCAAGAGAACAGCCTGAAGTTAAACTCATCTTTTGCCACTCAGGGTTGGCCATTCCCAAAATCATGTCATCTTCACTAAATAACTAACTGAAAAAAAGGAAAGAGCTGAGCCCTGCAACCTCACTCCACCCCGTTCTTATGGGAGGAGGGGGTTCCCTTTGAGCTACAACTCATCCACTTCTCAGGTTTATAATATGCCTAGATTAAAGACGAAGGACAGAATATCATCCCAATAAAAAGAAAGCGAAAGTCAGAATTATGTAGAACCTTGTTAGAGTGACCTGGTACTTGATGAAACCTGCAGTAATCCAGAATTAAGCTCAACATAGAAGGATTAACTCGTGGTGGCAGAGATATTGCATAGTTCTTGGATGATCCCATGCCTTTTTGTATTATTTCTTGACATATCATAGGGCAAAACATGGCAACCTCTTGCTCCACTTGTTGGATTGAACCATCAACAGTCTGAAGCCAGATATAGGACTTCATCATCTGCCAATCCCATTTGGTACAACACAGCTTCAGGGTCAGTGTTAAAACTAAAAGACCAGAAAATTAGAAAAACTGAGCCCACAAGAGGTACAAAATAACTGCAAGCACTAACAACATCTGGAAAAAGAGGCACAACCTTGAACAGAACTAATTATCAGTTCGACTGCTTAACAAGTATATTATCCTGTACCCAGATGTGAACTTTGTATAATGCAAAAATAAGGATCATATAGCATCTTTCATTATGGTTTACATTTTAATTTGTTCATCCGTCTACCCGCATCTGAGAGGAATTATGTGCCATATCTTCCACAAGACCACCAATTCTTTAAACAACAGCATGCAATTTTCTTTTTTCTTCTTTTTTTTTTTTGGGTTGGGGGAGGGGGCAAAGACATGAGGTGTTGCACAGAAGGCCTTACTTTAGTTCTCCCATATAGGGGCCTTCATTAAGACCATTAAAAGGACAGGAGGCGTTGGCCCGTTGGGTAAATTGTATGTTCATAACCAAGACCTTTAACTCTGTCTACACCTCCACCTAGCCCCACGCAACAAATAGAGATATTCAACTCCCTGCAGTATATGTACAAGTGTTTGTGCACATGCATGTAGGTGCACAAATTCTCACACTTGCAACTCTCCAAGCTTTGGTCACTTAAGATTCAAAAGTTGGAAACTGACCCAGTTAGGCCTAGAAGTGCTAGACCCACAACAGGGTCTCATAAAATTAAACTCACAAACCAGCGTGGCTTGATGTGACACGTTAGATCCATATCAAGCCACATCAATATGTGAGTTTATTTTTGGGAGATCCCTTTATGGATGAAACATTTCTCAATAAGGTCACAATCTTCAAGGTATGCAGCTTATATTAAATTGGGCATCCATGTAATATCACATTATAAAATACTTACATGTGTGTTTAAAAATAAAACCAGAGATAAACGTAGGTTGATGATTGAATTGCATATACAAATTATGTGCAATAATGAGATAGATAATATGCAATTTGCCTCATACCAAGGTTAAATGAAACACATGTTACTGAAAGGACCATTCAGAAAATACATACCACGGCTAGTTAATTAGCAAGAGCCAAGAAAAATAACACGCCAAAGAAAAGCAATAATCACAAGAAAACGTCAGTGACTGAAATAGCAAAGTAATGCAAAATATACGTATCATACCTCCGGTTTAATAACTGCCATATCAACTTCTGACATTTTCCAATGATTTTAAAACACCAAGAAAGATGGAAAAAACAAAGCACCTCTCCAATAGAAGTATAACCCCTCTCAGACCTGAAATGCTCCAGAAGGCCAAATGAAAGTTCGCCTTCCTTTAGCAATCAGACTTTCTAATATTTGTAAAGTTATCCAACATTCCAGCCATAATGCACTGAGTCCATCAACAATATTTTTTTTTATCAAAAAATATTAGAATCCTTCGCACTGAGTCCATCAGCAATATTACCAGCAGCGATCCCAATAAATACTCTTAGTTCAACGTTGAACCGGAAAAGCAGGAAAAGTTTGCAACTTTATTGACCACTAAATGCAATTTTGCATGCTTTAAGAGTACCTGGAAGAGTCATGATGTTTTGATCGTCTTCAGAGCTCTACAAATTTACAGGAAGAAAGATCAAAAGTTTGAGAGAGAATATAAGACAAGCGAGGAAAAAACAAACACAAGAGAAAGATGAATGCTGCATTAATTTTAGATTTCTGTCATCGCAATCCAAACAAAAGGCCAAGCATACATTCTTTTTATTCAGTGCATGTTCATTCACTATGGCTTTAGATGTGGATTCCTTAGTTAACTCTCCTAATTTGCAATCTTTTTTATTGGCACTGGGTGTCCAGGACAGAGTCTCAACCCCAGGTGTAACAACCCGGTCTAGTATTATTAGAGATGCAATATGGATACTTTTATTGGGCCCAAATTAGGTTAATGGACA
>QEOT01001726.1:375334-403598 GCA_003123785.1 Pterocarya stenoptera | reverse complement strand
AAACTCTTCGAGAATATATGAGAAAAATTGTGATCCCAAACGGTCACTAGAGTCTAAAGCACGTTTTTCTAATAAAGATTAAGTCGGTTATTAGTTGAAAATGTAATATAAAATATTAATAAGTAATTTTACTTTGCAAAACAATTGGAATTATTTTTAAATAAAATGAAATGTAAAAATTAAAATTAAAATAAATTTATTTAATTTTCCTTTTTAAAATAAAAAGCCTCAATCAAAATTTTAGCTGGACAATTTCTGGTGGTGCCCCACAAATTAAAGGGGTGTGGAAGATGGTCTCCATTTGCATTATGTGGTGCATATGGCGAGAACGTAATGAGAGGACATTTGAAGATAAGGAGCAGTCTTTAAAGGAGTTTCGACTTTTATTTTTCCGTACTTTATTTCTTTGAGCTATAGTTGTAGGTTTTAATGGCCTAAATTTACATGACTTCCTTGTTTCCAGTATTATGAACTAGATAGGTTTTATCTTTGTATACCATTTTGTGTACTTAGATTTTGCCTATTCTTATTAATACTACCATTTACTTAAAAAAAAAAAAACCCTTTTGCCCCCAACCTATTGAGCCGACCCATTATTATTATCATAGAAGATATACACTTCCATTTGATGGCTAACTTGTGTGGTTAGGATAAATATATAATAAATATCTTGTTCTACAAATCCTTAAGAGTGTTTTTTCTAGTTCCTGCTTGTAACTAGGTTATTTTTTGCATATTTCATGTGTACTCTTTGCCTGACTACTTGTCTCAATAAAGTTTCTTATTCATAAAAAAATTTAAAAAAAAATCCTTAAGAGATGAGCATGATATAAATAGACATTTTATAGAGAGAGAGAGATTCATAGGCTTATAATTTTCTATTTATAAGTATGGTGTATAAAACGTCAGTTATTATATGACCCATTATTATATATAAAAAGGTTAAAGTATCAATATTCTTGTTTGAACTATTGCATCTATACAAATTTTCTTTTTTACAAAATATAAGTTACACGCTTATTTGGCAAGTCTTGGTTGAACAAAAATTAACTTAAGACCGCTTTTGCTCTAGCGATCTCGGAGGTTCTTTGTAACTGCTAGAATTGGTTTTTTTGCTTTCTCCTAGGAATGATCCCGTTTCATGACTCACTTGGGAGTGTGTGCTTGATTTCATCGTGCTGTTTATCATTGGTATTTATTCATCTCTGGCATTCGGTCTGGTTTTCATACTTCGAATTGCTTGGGGTCTCCATGACAGATTATCTATCAGTGTGGAAAAGTTCCACTTATCTAAAGTGGAGAATTCTGAAGTTCTTATTACTGATCATGTTTCGGCAATTTCACTAGAGCAATCCAAGTTCTGTATTGTTTTCAAAATGTTGTCTAAAAAGATTATCAATCTGGACGCCTCCAAGAATATGATGGGATCAGTGTGGCATCTGGGGAAAGGGGTAACTTTTTTTTTTTTTTATCTGAATGAGGGTCCCTTTATTGTGCAGTTCAGTGATGTAAATGATAAATTGCAAGTCCTTTGTAATGGGCCATGGTTTTTCGAGAAGTGTCTTGTACTGATGCAAGATTATGTGTCATGGGCCTGTTAGGACATTGGGCCTTAGGTGATCTGGATGTGGGGCCTTGGATGTAAGGCCTTCTGCTTGCTTCATAGGACTTAGTCTTTTCTATTAAAAGTTGGGTTGTAATGTTGCCCGAGTCTTTGGGTATTCAGTGTAGTCTGGGATATGCAGTTAATTGTTGGGTTGTTAAGTCAGCGTCTTTTACACAGTATTTATTAATTATGGATTGTTAATTGTTGCTTAATTTCTGTAAGTTAGTGGGCTATTGGTTATTTGTAATGTTATTTAAGTTGTTATTATGAATGAAAAGGCATCCAATACGAGTACTAGCAGGACTTAGCCCCCTCGAAGTGGCTATTTACTTATTTTCTATTAACAAGTCCCTTACAAATGGTATCCAGAGCCATTCAGTCCATGGCTAAACGGCACAATACACGCTATTCACAACTTGTTGAATCTTTGGCTTCAGTTTGGCAAACTCAAGAAATCCAGCACCAAAATCAGGAGCCTTGCAACAAGCAATTGAAGGCTTGACGACCCAATTACAACTTTTGTTTGCTAATGTGGAAACCTTGGTCCGTAATAAAGGGAAGCAGAAAGAGGATACACCTTATGGGTCAACATCTCACATGGGAAATCCTTTATTTGAAGAACATGGTGGCATTCCAACACGGCTATTCGTCTTGACTTTCCTAAGTTCGATGGCGAAGAACCTAATGGTTGAATTTATCGTGCTAATCAATTTTTTATTTATTATCAAACTAACCCTCATCATCGAGTCCTATTGGCTTCTTTTCACATGGAGGGTAAATCTCTCACTTGGTTTCGGGATTTAAAGGCCTCTAGTGGCATCACTAGTTGGGATGGTTTCACTCAATCCTTATTCACCAGATTTGGTCCTTCCATTTTGGATGATCCAATGGAGGCTCTTACAAGACTACGACAGACTACAATAGTGGAGGCTTACAAGTCCCATTTTGAGGACTTACCTAATCAACTTAAAGGGTTGGCGGAACCATACAAGTTTAGTTGTTTTTTAAGTGGGTTACGAGAGGATATTTGATTCATGGTTCGTATGTTAAATCCCTCTAACCTCACAATGGCTTTTGGTATGGCAAAAATGCAGAAGGAAAATGTGGCTACCTTCAGGCGAGGTTCACGGATGGGCTCTACTCCCTCCGACATCGAATACAAAGGCACTTGTTCCAATCTAACGCTTATCTCCATTACAAATGAAGGAGAGGAGGGTGAGGGGATTATGTTACAATTGTGATAAGAAGTGGGGGCCAGGACACAAATGCAAATCAGTCCGATTGTTTATAATGGAATGTTAGGATTCGGAGGGGGAAGAGCCGCAACCCATTCAGCAACCACGACTTTTGGAAGAAGCCGATAATTCCTCAGGTGGAGAGGAGGTGAATCCGGAAGTAGCACTTGAGATTTCTATTCATGCTTTGGTAGGTTCTTCGAGCCTCAAAACTTTGCGCATTCTGGGGCACGTCAATGGTTGTGCTATGGTGATCCTCATCGATACCGGGAGCACACATAATTTCATGGACCCCTCAATTCAGCAACGAGCGCATCTACATTCACAATCAACAATAGGACTCTTGGTTAGAGTAGCCAATGGTGACAGTTTATTCAGTACAGGAAAATGTGTGGATATTCAGTTTCACATGCAGGGTAACACTTATTACACATAGTTTTATGTTTTGACTTTAGGTGGTTGTGATATTGTGTTAGAAGTTCAATGGCTCAGTACCTTGGAGCCTATTTTATAGGATTTTGTTAAACTACGCATGGAATTTAATCTCTTGGATTCTAGGCATGTTTTACAGAGCATTACACCCACGAAAGTTTTCTTGATAGATGGGGAGCAGTTTGGAAAGGCTATGAAGCAAGACAAGCGAGGTTTGGTATTACAACTTCTTCCACCTGATGCATTTTGCATTTCTACTCTTGAAACTGACTCATTTCTTACTAAATTACTTGACCAATTTCAGGAAGTTTTTAGTGAACCCACGGGACTTCCACCAAATCGTGACCACAACCACAATATTGGCCTTCAATCAGGGGCTAAACCAATCTGTGTCGGACCATATCGATATCCCTATTTTCACAAAACTGAGATTGAAAAACTTGTTATTGACATGCTTGTTTTGAGTATCATTCGACCTAGTCATAGTCCTTTTCTTCTATGGTTCTTCTAGTTCTTAAACAAGATGGTAGTTGGCGTCTTTGTGTTGATTATAGAGCCTTAAATAAAGATACCACTAAGGCCAAATTTCCCATTCCTATTGTGGACGAACTTCTAGATGAATTGTATGGGGCAACTATCTTCAATAAATTAGACTTAAGTTCCGGGTATCATCAAATTCAAGTTAATCTCGATGATATCCCAAAAACTGCTTTTTGCACTCATAAAAGCCATTATGAATTTCTCAGAATGCTTTTTGGCCTTACAAATGCTCCGGCCACTTTTCAATCTCTCATGAATCATATTTTTAAGCCTTTCTTGCGAAAATTCGTACTAGTTTTCTTTGATAACATTCTTATTTATAACACTAACTCTGAAAAGCATCGGCACCATTTAACATTGGTGTTGAATATTTTAAAACATCATCAGCTTTTTGCAAAAAAATCTAAGTGTTCATTTGGATGTCATCAAATTGAATATCTTGGCCATTTGATCTCTAAAGATGGAGTCTGGGCTGATCCTAAAAAAATTGAATCTATGTTAAATTGGCATTTTCCTTCCACCCTTAAATCCTTAAGGGGTTTTCTTGGTCTCACAGGGTATTATTGAAAAGAAAAAAACTATTATGCCGCCCCAAAGCTACCACTCCATTTGACCGCTCAGTGAAATTATTATTATTTTACTTAATGATGAAGAAAGTGATTTTAAGTGTATTGGTGTATTTTTTTTTTCATCATAAAGCCTCTTAGTAAAAAAACAGAAATCATATTTACAAACTTCAAAATGCTAGGGGTGTTTGGAAAGAGGGAGAGGAATTGGATGGGGGGTATAGTTCCCTATTTTTCAAATCTATTTTCCATTGTTTGTCCCAACAGGATGGATTCAGTTACAAATGTTTTGCAGAAAAAGTTACTGATGAGATGAATCAATCACTATTACAACCCTATTCTGCTGAGGAAGTTAAAGAATTTTTATTCCAAATGTAACCTATGAAGGCATCGGGCCTAGATGGGATGTCACAGATCTTTTTTCAAAAATATTGGCACATAGTGGGGGAAAATGTTCGTAACACAGTTTTATCTATTCTACATCAAGAGGTAATTCCTATAGAGTTGAATGACAATTTTATTGTCCTTATGCCAAAGAAAAATAAGCCTGACAAAGTTCAAGATTTTCGACCTATTAGTTTATGAATGTGATCTAAAAGATAATTATTAAGATGATTGCTAATAGGTTGAAATTAATTCTACCAAGCATTATCTCCTTTAGCCAATCAGCTTTTGTATCGGGAAGAATTATTACCGATAATATTATTTTTGTATATGAGGTTGTACATTCTATAAAAAGGAGGAGGGGGAAATGTGATGTTATGTTAATTAAATTAGACATGTGTAAAGCTTACGATATAGTGGAGTGGAAGTTTCTTGAAAGGGTGTTGGTAAAATTAGAGTTTGATCCATAATGGGTAGTGCTGATTTTGTCATGTATCTCTTTAGTTTCTTATAAGATTTTAATAAATGGTGTGCCGTCTTTATCATTTATACCCTCATGGGGATATGACAAGGACATCCTTTATCACTCTACTTATTTGTCTTGTGTGCGGAAATATTATTTGCTCTTCGTCAAAATATTGTGACTAGGAGAGTGATTACGGGGAGTAAAATTTGTAATGCTGCCCTAGTCATTAGCTATTTGTTCTTCGCTGGTGATAGTTTATTGTTTTGCAAAGCCGCTGTGGCTGAAAATGAAGCTATTATGAGAGGTTTGGATGGTGAGTTGAAATGAGATGAGAAAAGATGAAAGTTAAATAAAATATTGTTAGAATATTAATTTTTAATATTATTTTTATTTTTTGGATTTGAAAAAGTTGAATTGTTTCTTGTATTTTGTATGAGAGTTTGAAAAAATTGTACTAATTAGATAAGATGAGTTGAGAGGCTTCTTGTATCCAAACAACCCTTAAGAGGTTGTTACAGCTTTATGAAGGAGTTTCTAGACAACATTTAACTTTGGAAAAAACAAATTTATTGTCAAGTATAAATGTGGATTTAGAAGAAGTTAAAGCTATTAAGGATATATGGCATGTGGTCTCTATTTAAGCACATGATCATTATTTGGGATTTCCATCTTTTGTGGGGTGCTCCAAAATAGAAATTTTTCAAGACTTGAAGTATCATATTTAGAATAAATTATAAGGGTGGAAAGAAAAATTGTTATCGCAAGCGGGTAAGGAGATATTGATTAAAGTTGTGGCTTAAGCTATTCCAACATTTACTATGAGTTGTTCCGAATTGCCCAAAGTGTTGTGTAAAGAATTGGAACATATGTTTGCTCGCTTTTGATGGGGGTCAAAAGGATTTGAACGTAAAATGCATTGGATTAGTTGGAGTAAATTGTGTATTTCTAAACTGCATGGTGGTATGAGATTTCGAGATTGGGAACTATTCAATCATGCACTTCTAGCAAAATGAGGATGGAGACTGATGACTAATCCAGATTCATTGGTGGCGAAGGTGCTGAAAGCAAGGTATTTCCTAAATATTTTTTTTCTACAATTTGATATTCATGTTAATTCCTCTTATGTATGGAGGAGTTTATGCACAACCAAGAATCTTTATAAAAAAAAAAATGGTGTTATTGGAGAATTGGGAGTGGTGAGAGCATAAATGTGTGGTCTGATAGATGGATTTCAGCAAGGGCAGATCCTTTTAGGGTTCAATGTTCTAGTCTATTACCTCCAGATGCTTTTATAAATTTATTTTTTAATGCATACTCTAGGCAGTGGAATTATGATTTGATATAAAAAAATTTTTTCACTTTTGTGGCAGTTTCAATTTTACATGCTTTTTTGCATTTCTGGGTTGTGGATAAAGTTTGTTTGGGGGGAACAAAATAGTGGACAATATACTGTCAAATCTGGGTATCATTTTGGGTTGGGACTTGGCAAAAATCCCGATCATATGGAAAGTACAGAGTCCAAAAGTTGTCCAACCTATTGGAAAAAATTGTGGCATTTGGCTCTACCTCTAAAGGTAAAAAATTTTGCATGGAGGTCTAGTCAAAATAGCCTACAAACAAAGTTAAACTTATTGAAACATGGTGTTTTGTCAGAAGGATTGTGTGGAATTTGTAATACCCAAATTGAGGATCAGCTTCATGCTTTGTGTCTATGCTAAAAAGTAACGCAGATCTGGACATCTCGATGTAGTCAATTGTTTCATTTATTCTCTATTGCTACTTGCTTTGATGGGTTAGTGTGAAATTTTATGGAAAAAATGTCTTTGGTTTCATCATTTATTACTATTGCTTAGGGTGTGTGGAAATTTAGAAACCAAAGCTTGTTTGAGACAACAACTAACTCACTTGAAGTATGTGTTACAATTGTATTGAGTATGTGGCTAGCTTTAATTTTATCAAGTAGTCTAGAGAGGTGTTGAAAAAAGAAAGGATCATGTCATGGAAACCTCCACTAGTTTGTTGTGTTAGAATTTTGATGGGGCTCTCTTTAGGGAGATTGGAGCTGCTGGAGTGGTATAATTCTTCGAGATGATAAATGGGTTGTCTTGTTTGCTTCAAGTAAGAAGGAAGTTGGAAATTTTTTAGTAGATAATATTGAAGCCTTAGCATTATTAAGAGGTCGAGAGATGATTCTACACATGGGGTATTCATGGTTACAATTGGAAGGAGATTCTTTGACAGTTGTTGAAGCTATAAATTTCCAAGATAGAAATTTTACATCCTAGGGGCCTTTGATCATGGAGACTCAACGTATTCTTTATTGTTTTCAGATGTTTGATGTCATTCATGTGGGAAGACAAGCTAATGAGACAGCACACCTACTAGCTCAACATGCCATATAAATTGAGGATACACATCAATAGCGGCACTCTTAAAAAATACAACTAAAAAGAAAACTTACGGAGACATTAACGTGTAAAACCACTTTCTTAGAATTCTTGTGTAGACGAAATAATTCCCTATTTTTATTAATGTAAGTTGCTGTGGCAAGATTCCATATCAAATGTATATGATAAATACTTTAACCACAATAAATTTTATAAAAACAAACTTTCAAACTAATGTAAATTGATGTGATATATTATATTGTAAAATTATTTTTATTATAAAGTATATATAACATATCACATTAATCTATATTAAGTTGTAAGTTTACTTATATGAAATTTTTTTTTATGGCTGTAACACTTTTTACATTTAGTGTGTCAATAAAAAAAAAAAAACTTGCAATAAATTTATTTTCTTTATCTTTTATGTAATGAGAAGGTAGTAAAAAATATCCAAATTGCAATTATAGTCGGGATAAATAAGTTAAATAACATCGAACAGAAAAGTTAAGGCCCTTTTAGGCATTAGAATTTAGAAATCGGAGAAAATAAGTTTGTACCTGCAATTTTCTTGGTAGTCAATGAAGCGATAAAGACTGACATATCAATCCACTGGATATGGGTTTGGGATCATCCCTTAGGCCCTTTATCTGAGGACCATTATCGTAGGCCCAACAATAGGCTAACAATTAAAAAGGAAATGGGCCCGTGGCGAGGAGCTGAGGTGGATATTTCATTTCCAGAAGATTTTTAGATATTTTTGGTAAAACCCAAAACCCTACTCTTGTCTCTCCTTCACTCTCTCTCTTCAGACCACACTCTTTGTTTCATTATCTGCTTCTCTTCCTCCCTCGACTCAAATTGCAGAATCTCTCCTCTTATTGCGTTCGCCCTCTGTCTCTGTGTTCATTTGCTGATGGATTGAAAGAGCGGGAGCCTATTGTCTGCTAATTTTGCTGCCTGGATTATCTGTCTGCGCATACGCTCTCTTGATTCCTTTTTCATGGTTTCCTACTTTCCAGCGTCACGCTTGTTATGGAAACGCTGATGGTAGCTCCTGCAGGTTGAGAGAGAAAGTGCGTGGGGGTTTGGTTTGCAGTTTGCTTGAAATTATCCCAAACGAAACAGAAGAAGGAATAGTCAAATGGAAATGAAAAGGAAAACTCCGTCACAGCTTCAATCCCTTGAACGGCTGTACTCAGGTATCCTTACCGTACCCGCCATTGCATTCTCATAACCTCTCTCGCTCTCTCTCCTCCTTTTTTGATGCGTCTGTGATTTTCCTATCTGAGATGTCTAATACTCCCAACATAATTTTTTTTGATGCAGAGGATAAGTATCCTACTAAAGAGGTAATGGAAGACTATGCCGCGGCTTTGGGATTGGCATACAAGCAGGTCCAGGGATGGTTTGTTGAGAAGAGGAGGAGGGATAAAAGAGAAAATGGATTTATTGTACCATCTCATTCGGGTTTGATTAAGAAACATCCGATTCTTACTAGTAGGAATGGGTCTGGTAGTATTTCTGCTAAAAAGGTTTCTAAAGGAGATCTCTCGATGCGTATGGCGGAGAGTCCGTCATCTTCCATATACAGGCGCCCATCTACGGCGAAGAACAAGAGTGCGAAGAGAAAGAAACAAGTCTTTCTTCTTCAGAACCTGTTAACTCCGGACTACATTCTGAAGAAGGTGTTCCGCAAGGATGGCCCTCCCCTTGGCTCGGAATTTGACTTTCTTCCGTCTGGGCCATTTTGCTCTCCTACAGGTATAATCCAGGCACTAGTCTCTTGTATTGCTTCAACAAAAGCATGATTATTTGTGTAACAGGTATTTCTAGTTTTGACGATCGTTAGGATGATCGGTTACTTGTTCTGTCTGATAATTGAACCCCTAGGGGTTGGCTCAAGTGGTAAAGGCCTTGGGCTTAGGAGTATGCTCTACCTAGGTCTAAGGTTTAATCCTCTTGGGTGCAAACAATCTCTCGGGGCCATCGGATGGGGGGTTTTCCCCTTGAATTACCTGAGATGTACTTTGCGGGAAACTCCTTGCCGAGGGCCTGTGCTCTTCCGAGATTAGTCGGGATACTATTCCGGACACCCGGTGCCAAGAAAAAAAAAAGAAGGAATGTTATTAGGGTGTCCTTATAGATTGCTGATATTGAAAATTGAGCACAAGCAGCCAAATCGTTATACATGTATTTAGGCTCTGTTCCTACTTACCCAGAAACCAAGCGTTCCCTTATGTATGCAATATCATGCAGCTAGTCAAAACGAATAGTAACTCTTTGAATGTATTTTCAATATGGATCTCAAGATCTCCTCAGGTTTCCACAACTGTGCAAGGGTATAAGATGGTTTTGGACAAGCTATCTTTTGAGTATGATTTGATGGTTCTAATACACTGAACACGTCGACTCTATGTGAACCTGCCATTTTAACAGATCACAAGCACTCAGATGGACTGGCTGAATATGCAAATATCATTCCTAGGATTGGTGCCTCAATTATAATTCAACATATAATCCCTGTATACTGGGAAATGCCTATATACTCTATTCAATAAAACTTTATTTTACTTATCCAAAAAGAAATTATTAGTCAAAATCTTCTGTTCTTTATTTCTCTCTCTCTCCTTTTATTCATCCTTCTTGCTTGAATATTGTAATCTTTTTTTTTTTTTTTAACCTTCTTTCCAATATCCCTCCTTTACTTGATGGTAGCAACTTTACAACTCATTGTCGCAGTTGGAATTGCAAGCTTTGGGAACTGGATCACAAATGCAACATGAATTGGGTTTTTGAGTTATGCATTTCTGGTATCCCGCTATGCATTTATATCCTAAACTTCTCTACCACATGGAATTGGAAGATAGACTCCATGACTTTTCTTTGAGCCCCTCTAGAGGTCCAATGTGTGTGTGATTCGGGAGCCAAATTTGGGTTTATGGCATGCTGCTGATGAAAACTTCTGACTTGATGTCATTTTGTAAGGCCCATGTGCGACAGCACCATATGAATTTTCACGAGAAGAGATTTGGCATGCTTTTGCCCTGCAAAGGGGGATTTCTTTGATTCGAGAAGGCTTAAGAGATTTGGTCAACTGGTTGTATACGTGTAAAAGGGACAGGGATTTAATGGATCGTCTTTTCTTAAAGCATTGGGTTGCTTGGGATCTCTGTCTTTAGTCCATATTCATTTTTGGTTTTGGTCGGTTTCTTTTGAAATGTACTAGGGAACTGCTGATTTAGTTTTATTTTCCTCTAGAAACATCTATGTCTCGCTTGTGGGGGTGGATTTTCTGATTTATTTATTTTACATCTTTCCCCGAGTTCACGTGCTTGGAAGTTATATAGGGGCTTTTTTCTTGTAGATCGATTCCTTCTGAAATGCATTACAGGAACTTCTGATTTAGTTTTATTTTCCTCAAAAATGTTTAAGCCTATTTTTCTGGGAGGAGACTTTCTGATTTATTTTTCTTCTTTTTACATCTTTTCCACAAGAACTTGTGCTTGGAAGTTATATAGGGGGATTTGTTCCCATATACACAGTTTCATAGGTTGTGTCCCATTTGAAATGTCCTGATGATTACTTCTTCTCCCCCCCTTCTCTCTCTCAATCTTAATTTTCCTCGTTCTATGTATTCTATGATTATTTTTAACGTTATAATATTTTATTCTACTTTTTTACCTGTAAAAAAATGTATTCTATGATGACATTTAACTCATAATGTCTTTTCTGGTTTAGATTCTAAAAATTCCCATCCATGTTGCCTAGACAACCAAAGAGCAGACAAAAGGAGAAAGGTAGCTGAGAAAGATTTTTTCTTGTCATATTTAGCAAATTGTTGTGTTGTCAACTACTAGGTTATTCTTATTGCACCACACTTTCTAATTTTCACTTAAACTTGTGGAAATTTTTTCCTTGTAAAGGTTTGCGAGCATGCCATATTAAGTCACCAGGGTTCTAATGAAAAGAGTGCACCTGTGATGAAACATGGCATTGGGAAAGGTTTGATGACAGTTTGGCGAGCAACTAATCCTGATGGTGGAGATTTTCCAACTGGTATCAATGTTTCTGATGGGGAAGTTGCTAATATATCT
This sequence comes from Pterocarya stenoptera, assembly GCA_003123785.1. NCBI lineage: Eukaryota > Viridiplantae > Streptophyta > Magnoliopsida > Fagales > Juglandaceae > Pterocarya > Pterocarya stenoptera. The sequence goes on along the minus strand of QEOT01001726.1, from coordinate 391,885 downwards.
CCAATCTCAACTTCTATGTCCCGGAAAAAGCCACTACTTTGGGAGAAAAGACCTAGACAGAAGGTTCCTGTTGCTGTAAGTCATTTACTCCAGTTCATGTTTTTTTGTGAATATACTTTTCTATATGAGCTGGTATCTGTGGATTGGTCGTCTTTGTAAATTAATGGTTTGGTTACTGTGAGAAAGTTGGCTGACTGTTAGTGATGTATTTAGAAACAGGGAAGTTTAAGAAATAAACCACAAGAGAAGAGGAAACAGTCCATCAGAAGAAGAGAGGTATCTAATAAGTTATTACATGAGTGGTTTCTATTAACAGATGTGGTAAGATATAAATTCTTGTTATATGGCAGGTGCAAACTAACAGGGATGAGCATCAGAAGCAGCCAGATAAAGTGAAATGTGAACTTGCTTTGGAAGGAGAAATATCTCAAGAGTACCTTGATCAGGTTGCAATGCTTGTGGATGATGAAGAGCTGGAGCTGCAAGAATTACAAGGAGGACCAAATCCACTGAGGTGTTCAGATCACCTTGCTGCCAATGGTTTACATGGTTGTTCACTTTGCAAAGGTTGGTTTTGGAGGAAGAATCCAGATAGTTTCTCTCCATCTTGTTTAATGCTATTATTGTATATTCATGATATTCGAAGTGGTTTGTATCAAGAACTCCGGGTGATTTTTCAGATGTGCTGGCTGAGTTTCCTCCAAATTCTGTTAAGATGAAGCAGCCATTCTGTATGCAGCCTTGGGAATCCTCTCCAGGGATTGTCAAGAAATTATTTAAGGTGCGTAGTGTGCAAAAGTGATTATGACCTGATTTTAATTAGTACTTAAACAAATGCCAGATATGTCATATGCAAGGATAGCTGTTGTCCTTACCCATAAAAGATAGCTGTTGTCTTTCTCTTGCATTGCCTTTTCCAAAGCATGCATTTGAATGTCTTATTTATGTATATTTTACCTAACAAAGACAAAGTATATCATAGGCTGGCACTTATCTGTTTAAGACCTATAAATAATGATTTTAGAAGTTTTTGGAATAACAGAACTCTTGCCTAACACTTGCTTTATGCTAAAGAAGCTCATTGGTTCCTACCTTTTATTTGATGTTTTGATTAGCACATCCATTTGAAGAGAGGGTTATCGTATGCTTCTTTAGACTCATCATCTTGTGCTATAGAAACAAGACATAATCATGTACTGTTCTGTATGGAAATTTAATCTGTTAAAAATCTGTTAAAAAAGTCAATAAAGTTCTGTATTGCTGCACTTTCTTCCTGTGGAACTACGCTTTGAAGTATCATGCTAAAATATAGGGCTGACTTTTCCTGGGCAGGTTTTCCATTTCCTTTATACTTATGCTGTTGCTGTTGATTTATGCCCCTTCACTCTTGATGAGTTTGCTCAAGCTTTTCATGACAAGGTTATATCTCATTTCTGATCCAACTTCACATAATTAACCCTTTTGTGTTTGTGCATGTATCCCTTACCATATTTATTTGAGTGAAATGCAGTTTAGCTTTTGTTGGTTTCATCTTTTCTCTGTCCATGCCTTCCAGGATTCCTTGTTACTTGGAAAAATCCATGTGGCCCTTCTCAAGCTTCTTATATCTGATGTTCAGGCAGAGCTTAGCAGTGGATTTTCCCCCAATTTGAGCAAATCTTGCAATTTTCTTGCATTACTTCACTCGGTAAGCATAAAACCATGCGGATCATAGCAGTTAGCATGTAACTTAGTAAAGAATAGCCTTTTTCTATTAATATTTGCAGCTTTTATCCACACTCTTATTATCTTGGTAGAATAAACAAATAACTACAGTAGAATGTGCACGAATCGTTTAAATTTTGAATGTATAAGGTATGGGCCTTCCTTGCCACTGCTAGGATGTGAAATGGGTTGGGCATGCATTGCTTCTCTATGATTTGATTTAGAAAAGGTCCTTCATTACAATAAATATCTTTCATGAATCAAGATTTTCTATATATATATTTATAAGTAAAAATGTATTAATATCAAGTGTAACCAATTACGCTAGATGTATACAAGATAAAACACCTAGCCTATAATAGAGAGCTCCCAATGAACATCACCCAAGAGGGGGAAATTAGAAACCTATCCAATATACACCAAGCCCTATTGAGACAAAACATGCTTCCCCAAAGCAAAGCAAGTCATTGTAACTACCCCAACCCCTTTTTTCCCACAAGACTAATACTCCACCCGAATGATCCTACGAGGACGGAGGAAGGCTTTATGCCCTCCCTCTAGTCCTCCATCGACTTGTACTACCTCCCTTTGCGTCATAGAGAACCACTTTGTTGAAAATTTGTATGCTACCAAATCTATTAAGGATTGGGAGTCTTACTTGGTTGATAGTTCTCTTGTTTATTTTTTTGATAAGTAAACAATTGCATTAATAATGATAGGCATAGCCTGAGTACACAAGATGATATACAAGAGATAAAACCTATCTAAGGCGAAGCAATGGAAACAAGAAAGTCATGAAAATCAACGCCATTAAAATCTACAGCTAGGGCCTATAGAAATAAAGTTCTAAAAAAGAAAGATCTAAGTTCCTCTATTGAGCGCTCCTTGTCTTCAAACATCCAATCATTGCGCTCCTTCCACAAGCCCCACATAATGCAAATAGGAACCATCTTCCACGGCTTTGATTTGCGGGATACCTCCTAGAGTCTTCCAGCTGGCCAAGAACTCTACCATAGTGGCGGGCATTACCCAAGCAAACTCTACTCTGCTGAATACTTCATTCTATAAGTCTCTAGCAGTCTCGCAATATAGTAAAAGAGGATCCACAGTCTCTCCGGACTTCTTACACATGCAGCACCAGTCTACTATGATCACCCTGCGTTTCCTCAAGTTATTTGTTGTCATATCTTCCCCAGGGAGGCTGTCCAAGTAAAGAATGCTATTTTGGGAGGTGCCTTATTTTGCCAAATCTTTCTCCACGAAAACTGATTATTCGGCGAGTGAGTTAAGGATTTGTAGAAAGATCGAACCGAGAATGTACTTTTACCTACGGTTACCCACCACAATGTGTTAGCTCGTTGTCCACTTGGTCTTGCGGAGTACAATAGGCTAAAGAAGTCCTCGAAGCTGCCAACTTCCCAATCTTGGGCCGCCCTATTGAAATTGATGTTCCATTCAACTTGGTCCCCCGATAGCACCATGAAATCTGCCACTAAACCTTCTTTTTCACATGCAATCCAGAAAACTGAAGGGAATGAGTCCTTTAGGGCATTATTACGACACCATATGTGACTCCAAAATTTTATTCTAGAGCCCCCTCCTAGCACAAGTTTAGTGTGGTGAGCAAAAACCCACCACCCGCTTCTAATGTGCTTCCAAACTCCAACTCCATAGGCCCCACTCACCTTTCTAGTACACCATCCCCCCCACAAAACTCTATATTTACAATCAACCACTGACTTCCATAGGGCTTCCGGTTCCATATTATATCTCCACAACCATTTTCCAAGTAAGGCTTGATTGAAGATTCTCATATTTCTAATACCCAACCCATCGGAAGAGATTGGGCTGCATGCCTTGTCCTAACTAACTAGGTGGAATTTGAATTCAGCCCCCACACCACTCCAATGGAAATCACGCTGAAGTTTTTCAATCCAGATCGCCACGCTTGTTGGAATTGGGAATAAAGACAAGAAATATGTTGGTAAGTTAGACAAAGTACTTTTAATTAATGTAATCCTGCCACCTTTCGACAAGTACATTTTCTTCCAACCTACCAATTTACGTTTTATCCTCTCGATCACTTTATCCCATATTGATATAGCCCTTGAGGCAGCCCCCAGTGGCAGGCCAAGGTAATCCATGGGAAGATAGGAAACTTTACATCCAAGTGTGCTAGCCAACTGCCAAATGTTGCTAATATTTCCAACTGGCACCAACTTTGATTTGTCAAATTCACTTCAAACCTGGCGTTGCTTCAAAACAAAGTAGTAGTGCCTTCAGTGCCTCAAGCTGATTTTGATCTGCCTCAAAATATAGTGTATTATCTGCAAATAATAAATGAGAAATGTTAATAGTGCCCCTATTGGGGTCTTCGACCGAGAAACCAGCCACGAAGCCATTATTAACCAAAGTCGTGATCATTCTGCTAAGCGCCTCCATAACAATGATAGAGGAGTGGGGACAATGGTCTCCTTGTCTTAGGCCTCAGGAGCTGTTAAAGAAGCCAATTGGACTGCCATTTATCAATACTGAAAATTTCACCGTTAATATGCACCATTTGATCCATGAACACTATCTCTCCCCCCAAATCCACACCTCCCAAGTAAGTAGAGTAGAAATTCTCAGTTAATGTGATCATAGGCCTTCTCCATATCCAACTTATATAGAATCTCTGAAGTGCTAGACTTTAGTCTACTATCCAGACATTCATTAGTGATAAGAATTGAATCCAGAATTTGTTTGTCCCTTACAAATGCATTTTGGGGTTTAGTAATGAGTTTCCCCAGTACCTCCCCTAGGCGATTTGCAAGCACCTTAGATATGATCATGTACACCCCATTGACAAGGTTAATGGGCCGATAATCCTTTACCTTTGATGCCCCTATCTTCTTAGGAATCAAGGCAATAAAAGTGGTATTTAGGCTTTTCTCAAATTTTCCAGCCGAGAACAGTTCTTGGAACACCTTCATTAGATTCTCCCTCACTACATCCCAACATATTTGGAAGAATTCCATAGAAAAACCGTCCGGGTCTAGAGCTTTGTTTTTGACCATTCCTCACCACACCGTGTACCTTTGCCTCCTGGAAAGGCCTTTCCAACCAAGAGACACTTTGGTTCTCCATAGAGTCAAAACCTAGTCCATCAAACTTTGGTCGCCACCCCTCTTGCTCTGTAAGCAAATGTTAAAAAAAATCAGCAACATGTTCACGGATCACGGGGACCTCTATGCAATCCACACCATCAATACTTAGCGTCTCAATGGTATTGGTTCTCCTATGAGAGTTAGCCACTCTATGAAAGAACATTGTACTATGGTCCCCTTCTTTCAACCACAATGCTCTTGATTTTTGGCGCCAATAAATCTCCTCTAATAGATTCACCCTCTCTAATTTTGAGACCAACTTTGTCTTCCTAGATATCTCTTCTAGAGAAAGAACCCTGTCCTCTTTTATCCTCTCTAATTCTTGTAGCTCCTCCCTCATGGTTTTCTTACATTCCCCCATGTCACCAAAGGTTTGAGTATTCCAGAACTTTAAGGCCCGGTTTGGATACACAAAACCATCTCATCTTATTTTATCATTACAATTTTTTCAAATTTCCACACAAAATATAATAAACAATTTAACTTTTTCAAATCTCAAAATAAAATAATATTAAAAATTATATTCTAACAATATTTTATTCAACTTTCAACAAAACATTTCATCTCATCTCATCGGAACTGCGTAACTAAACAAGGCCGAAGTCTGTTTTTAAAGCTTTCAATTTACCTGCAAGGATGAAGCTAGAGGTGTCGTGAATCTAGTATGAGGACTACCATTGCTTACCCTGTCCACAAAACCTTCGGTTTGCAGCCACATATTTTCGAATTTAAAGTACCTCCGTCTTCCTTGAATACCACCACAATCCAATAAGATGGGAAAATGATATGAACAAATATAAGGCAACCTCTTTTGACAAACATCTGGATAATGAATTTCCCATTCTGGTGAGACTAAGGATAGGTTTGGAGGGTGAGATGAGAATTTTGTGTTTTGTTTAAAGTTTAAAATATTATTTTTTAGTTTTGAGATTTGAAAAAGTTAAATTGGGATTTGAAAAAGTTGTATTGGAATTTGAAAAAGTTGAATTGTTTATTATATTTTATATGGAGATTTGAAAAAGTTGTAATGATGAGATAAGATGAGATGAGAATTTTGTGTGAGATGTGTTTTCCAAACCTATCCTAAGAATCTATCTAGTCGAGACCAAGTCTGAGTGATGGACCACGAGAAAGAACACCCCATAAGAGAAAGGTCCACCAGATTCAAGTAAAAAATGCACTCCGAGAGTTCTATCATTGCTGGTCGCAGTCTACTATCTCCAGAACGTTCGCTTGGGAACCTTATTACATTAAAGTCACCACCCATGCAACATGGAAGGTCCCACCAGCTATATACTCCGGCTAATTCTTCCCATAATAATCTTCTAGTACTGTCTAAGTTTGGCCAGTAAATACCTGCAAAAGCCCACACGAAGTTATCTCCCGTACTCTTAAAAGAGCATGCCACTGTGGACTCCCCTATGAAGTCCTCCAATTTCTCCACCACCCTTCTATCCCACATCACTAATATACCTACTAAAGCCCCATTTGAAGCAAGATACACCCAATCCTCATATGGACAGCTCCATATACTTCATACAATTCTTCTTGGAATAAATTTCAGTTTGGTTTCCTGTAAGCATGCTATATCCGCCTCCACTCATGAAGCAAATTTTTTATACGAAGACGCTCATTGGCCTCGTTAAGCCCGTGGACATTCCAAGACGCAATTTTGGGCTTCATGTAGAAGATACTACCCTCTTCCCTTCGGATCTATCTCGGCTTGAGCTGCCCTCATAATTCAAAGACCACGTAAGTCTCTTTAGCTCCCTCTGTTTTTAGACCCAGATTTCTTAAGCTGAGTGTGATCCACTTCTATGGCAGTAAGTAAAGTCATAAATTGTTCCTCAAAGCCCTCACACTCCATCCCCACACAATGTTGAATTTCCTTTACCTTAAGTAGAACCAATCAAACACACTAGCCTTGTTTGGTAACATACGTTCAGGGGTATGGGCTCCCCCTCTCTAGTAACCCACTGCGAATCTGCCGGCATCCCCATCACCCCCTCTGCAAATAGATTCCTACATTCCAAATTAGAGGCTCCCTCTCTGGTAACCCTCTCTTGTTTATTTAAAAAATGAACTATGGTTGAAATAATTTTCAAAACCAGTATCTTCCTCCATTATTTTTTTTTTTTTCAGTTTTAAGAATATTTTTTTTTTTAATTTTAAGAATCTGTACATTAATGGGCTTAACCAACAGTCAGTCAAAATAGTTAACTTTGGTTGAATTTGCCGGGTCTCAAGGTTGATGACAGTCCATAACAATCGAGACAACAAATGAGCATATATAATGAAGGACCCTTGCCAATTCCTTTCAAACGATTTAATGTCATTTATCTTTTTTTATCTTTTATTGTTGATTTAATATCATTTATCATCACACTCTTTAGAGCCAACCACGACCTCCTGTCCTTGGCCTTCCATCATGGTCTGGTAAGGACAGGGGGCCATTGAAGTGTTTCAAGCTTTACTAATTAAGAGGGGTGGCAAGCTTTAGAGGGCAGGGGCTAGGTCCCCAATCCCCATCCTATTGAAGGCTGTAAGCAGTGGCTTGACGTAGACTATTTGAATAAGGACCCGGGGGGCAGGCTCATTAGTCTTCGCTATCCAGATCTAGTATGCATGTCCTTCCCTTTAAAGATCTTGGCGCCAAAAGAGGGTTAAATTAGAACACTTCTCAGGAAGAATGGTTTCGTACATTAGCCAGGATTTCTATCTAGATGAAATCAGTTAGTTTTAATGCCTGAAAAAAGGCTGTACAATAGGTCATATACAAGAAAAAAGGTAGACTCAATGTCATAGTAATCAAACACATCAGAACATCCCCATCTTATTCAATATTAAAAAATAGGATTCTAATTTTTTCTTACTTATCAAAAAAGAAAAAGAAAAACAGGACTCTAATACAAGGAACGAAGTGAACCACAGGCAAGCTACACCTTGTATAGGGTCTAATCCTTCAGAGAATATTCTTCCTAAATACTTATGCTGGTATCTGAAGCCCCTTCAAACTCCTTTCAAAGATTCATGTGCTTGTGCTGGTACAATGGTGTACTAATGATCTATAATTTAATTACTAACTTTACAATGGTGGACAAATGATAGTATTTTAAAAATTCTCTAAGATGTTGATATAGTAAATTTTTTAATGGAGTTGTTTCTTTGGTAGTACTTTGGTGCGGTTTGCTTGTTTCTCCTGTTACTAGCTTATATTTCCTTTAGTAAGAAGAATTCAAATGGAAGCTCTCAATAATTGCATACTTTTATTGATAAATTGGCAGGTTGAAAATCAAAAAGTTGCTCTGGAGTTCTGGGAGAGATCTTTAAACCCTCTAACATGGGCAGAAATACTGCGTCAAGTATTAGTTGCTGCTGGTTTTGGTTCAAAGCAAGGTGCATTGCGGAGGGAAGCCCTTAGCAGGGTATTCAACTTATATATTCTCAGTGTTGCACCTGATTTTTAGATAAGCTTCATGTTGGTCATACTAAGTTAGTATTTTAGCTTAGATGTTGCAGATGATTCCCCCCTGTTTGTATCTATCATACAAGTTGGAATCAATCATGAGATCTAGATTTATTTGGCATATTGAAAGATAACTCAACCTTGCTTTGCATTTAGAAACTCAGACAAAATTCATAGGTTGTCAAGTTGTTGCATAATATCTAAAGAAGTAGCTTTGAAAATCAATATTAATTCTCTACATCTCTATATTAATAGAATCCCAAACTACTGAGATGCTATCACCCTCAGTTTTCTACCCGCAGATGTCTGAAAAGAGCTTCCACTTTTGGTAGGGCTCCAGGTTCCATGAACAATGAACTTTCTCACCTGGAAAAAGAAAAAATAGTTATGGAGAAAATTATATTGCATCAAACATAACTATTAAATTTGGCTATATGCACGTTTCTCCTTCATAATCCCATTATCATGCCTTTGAAAAAGAGAATTCATAATTCATGGGGATAACTTTCATAATTTTCTTGTATCCATCATTAGTGCTTAGTGGTAATTAGGCATATTCTGTGTATACTTCCTATTTACTTGGGCAATGTCTTTTTCTATTAATAAAATTACTTATACTCATAAAAAAAGTATTCGTTATATTTGCTTCATTACTATGAAATTCATGTTTAGTGGCTATTAATCTCCTTTGAAACCCCTCGAGGTTAGCTCAAGTGGTAAATGTCTTGGTCTTGGTAGGATGCTCCCTCCAAGGTCTAAGATTTGAATCCTCTTGGGTGCAAACAATCTCTAGGGCCCATCAGACTAGAGGATTTTCCCCTTGAGCTATCCAAGGTACACTTGCGGGAAACTCTTTGCCGAGGGCCTATGCACCCCCAGGATTAGTCAAGACGTTGGTCTCAGACACCCTCTACCAAAAAAAAAAAATTAATCTCCTTTGAGAAGAGCGATAAAGAAACCTCCTTTGAAAATTTTTTCAATTCATTGAGTTGAGGTTAAACTCCTAGAGCATTTGCAAAAAAAATCCCATTTAGAATTTTTAATGAACCCAGTAGGGAGCCTCTATGGATTGGTGAGGTACCTTGCCACTTTTAGATATCCTCTTCATTCTGAATTTCATACTGAATAGGACTTGCTTGCTTTTTTTTTTTTTTTTTTTTACATTTTTTCGTCTATGGTGGTGGTGAGGGACACTTTTAGGATGTCTATCCTTGGATGTATTTAGAAACTCCAACTAAAAAATGTAGGTTTTCATAATCTTCTTATGTATAGGAATTTTTTTTTTAATGGTCATAGAAGCTGAGGATTTCCACCCCAAANCTGGCAAAGTCACTGCAGGTGAGTTACCAGAATATGGAGTTTACTTGTTTGGAGGGAAGAGATGTTGGCCATGTTGTTATCATCATTGTCACCGTTGTCAATATTGCCATGGGCATGATGGCATTTATATCAGTGGCAACTTATATTAATGATGAATTTTTATTTTGTTTTGAAGATTGTTGAGTTGAATCTGTCTGGCACAACTGAAGATCTGGAGTCTTTAATATGTTCAACTCTTTCGAGTGATATTACTTTATTTGAAAAGATCTCATCATTTGCGTATCGTCTACGTAATAGTTATGTTGCAAAGGAAGTCGACGAATTTCAATCAGATACTGAGGATTCAGGAAGTGTTGAGGATTATCCTAATGACAGTGGTCCATGTAGCAGCAGTGACGATTTGGGGTGTGGATCAGAAAATTCCAACATAAGAAAAATCAAGTACATGAGCGGTCATAAAAGTCCAAGTAACATGCTAACCGTATACAATGAAATTGATGAGAGCCATCCAGGAGAAGCGTGGTTGCTAGGATTAATGGAAGGTGAATATTCAGATTTAAGCATTGAAGAAAAGTTGAATGCATTAGTGGCTCTAACTGATCTTCTTCTTGCTGGATCCAGTATCAGGGTGGAGGTAATCTATATATCATTTTAGTTTGGTTTAGTCAATCATTAACTATTTGAACTTATTCAGCTAATCTCTTTCTAGGATCCAACGCATGCTATTGTTGAATGTGTTCCTAACATCCATCAATATGGTTCTGGAGCAAAATTAAAGAGGTCATCAGCTAGACAACATAGCTTAACCTTGTCACCACAGGGCCGTGCTGGACAATTGCATGGTTTAAAAGAAGCATATTCATTATTGAAGTTCCATCCGGCAGATTCGTCAGTGTCAATGGCAAGGTTCTATCAGGAGAGATCCTCTGGCAAAGGAGAAAAAGAAAAAGAGGTTGAGTTAGATTTGCATCCAATGCAATCTGTGTTTTTGGGGTCTGATCGTAGGTATAATAGATACTGGCTCTTCTTGGGCCCTTGTAATGGATATGATCCAGGCCATAGGAGGGTCTATTTTGAATCTTCAGAAGATGGTCATTGGAAAGTGATCGATACCATAGAGGTATTATTCTGAGCCTTTCTATTAATGTATTGCCCTTGCTTGGGAATTTCATTTATCAAAAATTTAAAATACGAAGCAAAGCAACATATTTCTTAGCCTTTTTTATATGATGTAATGTGTTTCTTGTATTCGTCGCCTTTTTTCCCTTTCATTATTTGCTTGTGTTTGCTTCATCCAAATGCAGGATTTCTGCACCTTGTTGTCTGCTTTAGATGACAGAGGTAAGCGGGAGGCTCTACTTATTGCATCTTTAGAGAAGCGGCAAGTGTCTCTTTGCCAGGGAATGTCAAGTAGAATGGTGAATAGTGTGGGAACCAGGTATTTGACACAATCTGTTCATTCTGAACTGGATATGGTCAGAGAGAATAGTTGTTCTCCAGTATCTGACGTAGACAACCTAAGCCTGAATGGGACTGGAAAAGATTCTTTGCCTTCATCAGGGGCTGTTTTTCTTGATGTTGGAAAGAAGGGAGAAGAACAGGAAGAAAGATGGAGCCGTCTACAAGCATTTGACGCATGGCTATGGAATTCTTTTTACTCATGTCTTAATGCTGTAAAACATGGTAAAAGATCTTATCTTGATTCACTTGCTAAATGTGAAAGTTGTCATGACCTGTATTGGAGAGATGAGAAGCACTGTAGGGTTTGCCATATCACGTTTGAGCTTGACTTTGATCTAGAAGAAAGATACGCCGTCCATGCAGCCACATGTAGGGAGGAAGAAGATGCTAATATTATGTTCCCAAAGCATAAAGTCCTATCATCACAGATCCAGTCACTAAAAGCTGCGATTCATGCAGTTGAGGTGGGCTGTCATTTTGCTATTAGCTTTTTCATATGCACACACTCAATTCACATGCACAAATGCACTCATATGTGTTATGGTTGTATATCTGTCTATATTTATTATCCTTTTACGAGTGTGCTGGTGTATATATTTTTTTAGAGTAAGGAACTTCCTAGATCAAAAGGTTTAAAGTTAAAACACTCTCTCTCTAAAGAGCTTGCAATTTGGAAGATTCTTACCCTAAACAACCTTAGGAAGAGACACACGTAATGGTTAACAGAATGATGCTGATGTGCAAGAAGGATGAGAACTATGGATCATCTTTGACTCAATTGCAAGGTAGCTAGGAGCTTGCAATTGGGAAGATTGGGAAGATTCTTACCCTAAACAACCTTAGGAAGAGGCGCAATAGTAAAAGAATGATGCTGATGTGCAAGAAGATTGAAAAATCTATGGATCATCTTACACTCCATTGCGAGGTAGCCAGCACTCTATGGCAAGTAGTCTTAAGCCTTTATGGCCTAATTTGGATGATGCCTGGATGCGTGGTAGATATGTTAGCATGGAATGGGCAGTTTGGTAGCCATCACACTGAGACCTTGTGGGAAATGATCCTGATTTGTCTGATGTGGTGCACGTGGAGGGAAAGAAATGACTAAAGCTTCAAAAACCTGACTAGGACCACTGAAAGACCTTAAGGGTGGGTTTGGATACACAGTTTAGATGAGATGTTTTGTTGAAAGTTGAATAAAATATTGTTTAATATAATTCTTTTGTATTATTTTTACTTTAGAATTTAAAAAAGTTGAATTGTTTATTATATTTTTGTATGAGAATTTGAAAAAGTTGTAATGATGAAATGAGATGAGATGTTTTGTGTATCCAAACCCACCCTTATGGCTTTCTTATTTTAGGCACTATACCATTGGATACAGCTACCTTATGTTCCTCTGGCTTTAGCTTCTATGATTTTCTCGCTCCCTTCTCTCTCTCTACTTAGGTGTATGTACTGTATTACCTCTCCTGCCCAGAGGTGTACTTCAAGCAGGCCATTTGTCATCTTTTTCTTTATTATTGTAATACTTATTCTACTTATATATATATATATATAATAGTTGGGACAAGGCTACATTGTATTGGTCTTACAACTTTTCTACAAATTAAATCAATTTAGTGCCTGTTATAATGTCTGTAAATAATAAGCCTTATTTATAATGATCAAGAATTTTTTTTTATCTTTATAATACTTATTAAATGATATGTTTTCCCCAAATAAATGTCCGTTTTGTATGTATGTGTGTGATGCATATCATTCTTTCCACCTCCTGTGCAGTCAGTAATGCCTGAAGAAGCCTTGATTGGTGCTTGGACAAAGTCTGCGCATAAGCTCTGGGTCAAACGGCTTAGACGCACCTCTTGTTTGGCAGACATTTTGCAGGTTTTGTCCCCCTTCATCTTGTCGTTTCATCTATTATTTATATTTTGCTATTATTGCCGTTTCTGGGTGTAAACCTTTCAGGTTTTTGTTCTCTGAACTTCACAGTTTTGTTCATTCTATTTTGTAAATATCTCAGGTTCTTGCTGATTTTGTTGGTGCCATCAATGTGGACTGGTTATATGAATGCAGTGTTCAGCAAGTTTCCTATAATGTTGTTCAAGAGATTATTGTGTCCTTTGCATCTTTACCGCAAACAACAGCTGCAGTTGCACTTTGGTTGGTGAAATTGGATTCTTTAATTGCTCCCTGCTTGGAAAGAGTTCATCCCGGAAAGAAACAAGAAATCAGTGTCCGAGGTAAAAGATTTCCTTGTTTGTCAGTATCATTTCTCGGTACATGATTTTCAAAATATCATAAACTTCAACATATCAAGCTTTAGAATTTGGTTGTCGATATTTTTGGAATTGATTTGGGCTTAACTTATGATCCTTTCTTTTCCTGTTTAGAACTTGAGAAAGTAAAATTGGGGTGTTAGTGATTTGGATTTTTGAATTTAGTCTTGGAACTAATGTCTTTTGTCAATGTTAGTATACTTTTAATGATAGGTCAATAATGTTGTTGTGCTCTTCAATGATCAAGTAGTATGTAGTGTATGAAAGTTGGAAGTGGCTGCTTTCCCATTTTCACCTCACCAAAGAAATTAGACTCTTTTAATCACTATTCAATGAGAAATATTTTCTATGCATTTCTATTAAATATTTACTTATAAAAAATATATATGTTTTCCTGAAAATAATCGGTTGTGTAAATTTGGCTAAAACAAATCGTTAGGAAACAACCTAGTGGTCAAAGGTGGGCTTGGGATGAGTGTCATACTTACATCTTGGGTTTGGTTGTGCACCAAGAGTTCCCCTGGATTACTTGATACACGGTTCCGATGAGTGGGATTGTGTATCTGTGGTTTACTCATCGAGGATGGATCCAAAGGGTCCTGCTTTGGTGAGGTTCTATGTCATAAAAAATGTTATAAAAGAATTTATCATACATAAATTTTTAAAAGCAACAATGTACTTATCAAAACAGAAAGGAAACTAAAGAAAGAATTTTCCATGCATCAGTAAGAAGCCTAAAAAGATTTTAGAACATAGTACTTAAAAGTAAACTGCAGCCCATTTCATTCAATTTTTCCTTTTACGTTTTCTGATTGACAAATGGTGCCTCGATGTAAGCTATTTTTGGGAGATGTCATGATGATTTTCTGTTTGAATTCATTTATGTTGGTATATTTTTTATTTGCTATTTTCCTCACCTTACATCCCATCCTACACCAACAGAGAGAACTTAATGTTGTAATCATAGTGGTGATAATATTTTATTTGCTGCAATAACTGGTGGGGTTGCTTAATTGCTGTGATATTTGTCTCCATAGGGTGGCTGGAACTCGATGCACCTTGGTTTTGCACTAGTTGAAATTATAATGCAGCTTGGTTTTGCACTTGGACATTTCAGTGAGTTCTATTTATAAGCTGCACTTAAATTCTCCTTTTCGATTCAGGTAGGCATGCTCCAAAGCATCCAGTGTTCTTAAGGAGCTAATGCAAGTCGGAATTTTAACCGAACATCTGAGGCATTGAGGAACTTTCTGCTGATTTTTCTCATTGCATCCCGAATGTCAATTGTCAAATCGGGGAATCATTGCTGGCTATGAATTTTAAAGGGATGTTGCTGATGCTTTATGAATCCGAGGAAGAGGGGCTGATGGCAACAAATGTAACTCCGTTCCTACTTGTATAGACTTGTAGTTTGTGTGATTGAACGTTGTACAGGATTAGCTTTAGATAAATTCAGGAAAGTTTTTAAGTTTCTGGTTCATAACTATTTTCATGAGCCCTCTTAACTCTACAAGTTTACAACCTTCGGCATCGGGGGACTAAAATTTTGTCCGTCTACTTTTCAATCTACTTTGAAGAAGAGAGGAATAAATCTTATCCAAAGTAGACTTCTTGCTTTATGCAATCTTTTGCCTTTTGCAAGCATTGTGAATGTACCCAATCATAAAGTAGAGGGAGACCTTCTTTCATGTTTGGCATCTTCTGCCTCTTGTTATGTAATTGCATTATGATGCGATTCTTGATGAGTTATGGATGCTATGATTTTATGCTAGAAATAGAGTAGATCGAGCCTTATTAATTCATTTTCTAAGAAATAAATGATGATATTGTAATGTTTTTTGTTGATATTTTATGAAAGCAAAGCATGTTGAAAGTGATGTATATTAAGTTTAGTGTGCATGTGTTTTAAGATGAAAGTTTATGAATATGATGGTATCTACTTGTAGTCTTGTAGATATGTATTAGGTGGAGCCTTTAAAGCAAAGGAATGGAAAAAATCGAATGGATTTGTTGATTGTATTCATGTTTAAATTTAATGAGTTTTGCTACAAATCAGTAACTATTCACATCACACACTTCACACCTATAGCTCTTCATAGAGTGTGGGGTGTGAAATGATGAATAGTGGCTAATAAGAAGAATTTTTTAAATTTAATATTGATGAAAAAATTCACGGCTTAATGATTTTTTTTTTTTTTTTTTCAGATCAACACAACCGGTTTTTTTATCTACAAAATCTATATTAAAATTTTATTAAAGAATTTAAACTGACTTTTAATATGATAAAATCTGACTTACAATAGTGGCTCGAAAATACAATTAATACTCTAATTAATCTCTCTCGCTAACAATGTCGACTAGAAATACATTTCAAATATGACCATAGATCATCATGATCAGACTTGTAATTAAAAAATACTAATCGACAAGTCGCTCAAGATTGACTTTTCCATTTGGATGTTGAGTTAAGATTAGTTGAGTTCTTTATGAATATCAGTGAGTTGAGATTGTAAAGTAAGTTTTATGGAGACCACCTAAGATGAATTTATATATATTTTGATATTAAGTCGAGTTTACATATATTTATAGAAAGTTGAAAAAGGTTGTGAGTCATGCGTGTAAAGAGATGTTGAGTTGAAAGGTTGTGGGTCCCACGTATAAAGAGGTTCTGAGTTGAGATGAGTTTACTGATTTGAGAGTTGAGTACTTAGATGTTAGACTTAACTTAAAATTAGACTGAATTGAACTGAGTTAAATTTCAAAACCTAGTTAAATTTGAGTTCGGCTCAATTTATTTGTCCATTTGTGAACATGAAATTATGATTTGAATAACTAATTAAATACATTTTCTCAAAATGCTTGATTAATTTAACATTTCCATATTTTTTTACACAAAGTATAGTAAAGTTTAATCTGACAGATCTCATGCGCATAAAATATAACCTTTTTAAATGACTTGTGAAATTAAATTCACCTTATACTATGAGTTGGCAAAGTATTTATAGTTCCCAAAAAGAAAGAAAAACAGTGTTGAGTCAGCTACCGTGCATGCATGTGAAGGAAGGAAAAAATAATTCTATCTGTACAAGAATCAGTTCAATATTTTCTATATTCTAAAACAGAATAAAAGGTACACAATCATCCAACGGTACCATTTCAACATACCCAAAAAAAAAAA
>QEOT01001726.1:351670-365290 GCA_003123785.1 Pterocarya stenoptera | reverse complement strand
AGAAAGAGAGATCGACGCAGGGGTAGAAGGAGAGAGAGAGGGGAGAAAAGAGATTGGGGAAGAGGATAAAATCACTCAGGAATTGCCTACATTCTTCATTTTGCTTGAAACCCCGTGTCATGTATGCGTTTATTGGTGGGTGTAAAACAAGCATTCTCACCTCATCCGGTTGCTAGCACTTCCCTGTATGGATTCCACAAGTTCTAACTTTTTCATGTGTTTAATTCTTGGTTTAAAAAATTTAACCTTCAAAACTTTATACCTGCAAACTATATGGACCTAGGTACCTCCTAATACGCATAGTTTATATGAATAAGAGTATTAGCATTAGATTATGCAAATGCAAATGCAAAATTTGCATAATATGACATGATTTTGCATTTGGCTATTCTACTTTAAATTTATTCCAACATTGGATTATCCATATATTAGTCAAAATAATAATAAAATATTATAAATTTAATAATATTTTTTTAATTTTTTTTATTCTATTAATTTTTTTTCTAAATTAAGAGATATATGAAAATATTAATATTATACAATATGAGACTTAGATAAAGATGTGGATGGGTCTTGGAGTGCAGCACCATTGAAAAAAACACATGTCTATTACATTTTCATTTAAGAAAAACACTATTGAGAAAAACACAAGTTATCACTAATGTTCAACACATTTCAGCCCATGTTACAAGAAGCGACCCACTTGATTTTAAACCACATAAAACAGGACCTTTTTTACCATAAGAAATGGCAATGGAAGACATGGAACCTAGACCTGAAACTAACACTATAAATCTGATAGAACCATAAGTTCGACAAGAAATTCGGCTCTCTTTGTGTTCCTCTTTGTGTTCATTTATTTTCATCCGATGAAAAAGCTCAAAACAAAATGAACCTGGTCAATTGTAGCACAAGGTAAAACCTTAGAACTACAATTTTTTTTTGGTGGTTGGTAGAACTACTACTTGCCAGCAAATGACTAGGATGAGCACGTGCATGGTCTTGGACAGGGGGGGACGTTTTTATCGACCAAAACACGATTAAGTAGTGGGGAGAGAGAGTGTGTTCAAACGAAAGAAATAATTGTTTAATAGATTTGGTTGAGCTACAGTGAAGGTCAAATATAACCACAAGAGTTGATTTACTGGAGCTGAAAGTCATTTTGGTTTATATTTGCATGATTTAATGCAGGCTATTTTTATCTTCTATTAACTAAATTATCCATTTTATTTGCATTTACATAATTCAATGCCAATGCTCTTAACTTGGTACAAGTCTCAAATAGACAAGCTTCATATAAGTCATTTATAAGAAAGTAAGTCCCACTAATAGAGAATAGTCTTTTTTATATTTTTTTAAGTGGGTTCCACTTTTTTACAAAGACTTATATGAAGCTTATTTTTTTGGAGTTTCTATAAATAATTTCTCTATATAAATACATACAAAAATACTGCACTTTTTCTTAAAAAAGGGGATGGGAATTTTGAACCAAATTTTTTTATTTAGATAATTGAATTATATGCTATCAGACTCTTGATACAAAAATATTTCTAATTCAGTATTTATTCTCATGCATGAGTACTCGAGAATTTCCCATGTATTTATTCTCGTATTCCATATATATATATATATAAACGACTTACCGCCCTATAAGGGTTTTCAATTTTTATGTCGAATCCTCCTTGATATCGACAACTTTGATTTGACAGCTAGAAAAATAATAGTAACTTTGAGTTGAATATATTTCTTCCCTTATATTTTCTAAGAGTGGCTCCCAACTCTGATTGGGAGCTACCGTTTGTCATAAATTATTATTATATTTTAATGTTTTTTAAAAAGATAAAAAAATTATAATATTATTAAAAAATATATTTTTAATCATTAAATAAAAATAAAAAATAGGAGCGAGAAGCTCCAACAGGAAGTCTATCATTTCTCATTTTCTAACCGGTGCACAAATCCATATAAAGTTGTGAATAACGTGTAGGCTTAATAATATGCTAACACCCTCGCGCGAAACAAGTTGCAAAGCAAATTAATGAGCATATTGCATGCATGTGACAACAATTATTTACTTTTCTTCTGCGAAGAGGACGAAAAAAAAAAGTCACTTTTCTTCTCCATATTAATTTTCTTCTGAATTTTATAATTTAGTAATTCTACGTATAGTTATATAATGAGTAATTATATATATCGTGTAGTCATTTTAAAAAAATAGTAAGATCTATTATTAAAAAATTAATTTATTTTCATATAAAATTTATATTTATTTATTTATTTTTCAAAATAATTATACGGCGCTTACACACTGACCACAACAACTATCATTTTTTATTTCTTAATTACCTTTATATTCTCTACATGACTGATGTTAAATTGTTTCAACACAACTGAAAATCATATGACTAGTATAAAAACTAGATGTTTCTGATCATAATATTCAATGCATATATATATATGTATATTATATATATGTGATCGAAGACAGATCAATATCTATTATCCATTCGTATGGCGTTTCGCCATGGACTGGCTAGCTAGCTAGGTGGCAAAGAACGAACTTGTTTGTCAATGAAAAGATTCCAAAAGAACCAGGTGGAAACAAATTAGAAATCCGTCTCTATTTCCTCATACTAGCTACAGTTGTAGACCATAAAATTGATTTGCTTGGAGCTGCTACCAGCTAGCTAGCTCCTTGATGAACTATCTGAAACCCTTAAAATGTTCAATTAAGAGGAAGATCACGTACAAATAATTAATTTACTTCAGGGAATTGATGATCAAGCCAGAATGAGTTGAGTTTTTTTTTTATTTTTTAATCTTTTGATTAATGCAGAATATTGAAGGTAATACAGAAGGGGTAGGCCAGGCGGTAGGCGACAGAAAGCACAACCTGAAAGCCTAAAAACACTCGAGAAAGAAAGATGCTACCCCTATACCAGTTTGTAGTACTGGACAGAAGATAGGAAGACCGAGGATGGGTCATGTCACTACGCAACATAACATGCCACGAAAATAAATCCCTGCTGGCTGCTACTGTCTTTAATAAGAATAAGAAAAAACCCACTTCTCCCACCCCCACCTTCACTCTCTCTATCTCCCTCACTCATGACTGATCTGATATTCTTATCTCTCTTCTCTCAGTACTCACGCTGTGCTTGCTTTCTCAGCGTCTCCTTAGCCTCTGCTTCTGGGGGACTTTCCCCCGCCTCGCCGATATTATCTCTCCCACCCNTCTCAGCGTCTCCTTAGCCTCTGCTTCTGGGGGACTTTCCCCCGCCTCGCCGATATTATCTCTCCCACCCACCATTTCCCACTAAAAGATCAAGACATTCTCTCATTCTCTCTCTCTCTCTCTAGCTAGCTCAAGCTTAGGGCTATAGCTGCCTTGAGATTATCGTCTTTATATGAGTTTTCAGTGCCATTTGTTTTTCCGGCGGAAAAGTAGAAGCGAGAAGAACGCCTGAAAGAAGACAGATTTTGCATGAACAACAAAGCTAGCTTAAGTATCGGCTCAAAAGGAGGGGTCTCAAATTAGCAAGGAATAGCGCCCGACAAAAGAGAAAAGAAAAGGGAGGGGTCTCAAGGAGATAGAAAGAGATCAAAGCATTGCCTGTTCAAAGGACGTCGTACAAGCAAGAAAGACCAAGATAGGGAGGAAAAAGAGGGGCCGACTGTGAAAAGCTTCAAGGCCCGCTCTTGGCAAATTATCCATCCGGTTTCATCAGCTGCCACATCCATCATCATCAATATCAATACTAGTATAGCAGTAGTTTGAAGAAAGAAAAGGTTTGACTGAAGAGATATCGAGGCCACACACCACTTGAAGAAGGACTATCTAGCACTCTTCCTCTATTTTCTTTCCCTTTAATTTCATTTTTTTATGTTACATGTTGAACTCCCAAGACAGAAGAGAATAAGAATTAGAGGAGGAGGAGAAGGTCCATCATCCCAAGATTTCCCTTCAGTCAGAGTCAGACTACTCTTATTCTCATAAGCATCTGATCTCCTTTTCATCAATTTCTTTTTTTATTTTTTATTTTTTACCATTTTCTTACAACCCTTTTTTTCTTCTCTTCCCATATTTGTTTCAACTATTTGCTTCTTTTACCCCCCCATATACGATAAAAAAGCGTGTATGGTATCATGAGTTTGTTCATTCCAAGGTCTTCCATCAAACCCTTTCTTAAAGGTCTCATATCTTTAAAGCAAAAATGGAGTAAAATATGCATAGTTCTATGAAATTCAAGCAAGATCTACTTCCAAACTTTTCCTTGGAAAGGGTGAAATATATATAACCTTTCTTATTCACGAGATCCAATCCCTCAATCCCACCATACGAGTACTACTCAAAACCCACCTTTCTTCCTTTTCTCATGGCTGGTTCCTGATCTCTCTCCGAACCTCACCATCCACGAAAGTACTCAACCGGCCCCCCTCTCTCTCCCTTCCCCCGATCATCTCTCTCCATCTCTGTAAATTTACTTTCTCTCTCAAGGTAAAACCTTATATTCCGCTGGTTTAGGGTTTCTTTCTAATTGGTGAGAGAAATGGAAATATAGCCTGATATGTGTGTAGAATATCTTATTCAAGGGATCAGCTGTGTTTATTGCTTGATTTATGCAGTTTGACCACATACTAGCCTTCATTTACAGCCAGATCTCTCGAACTGCCCCCGAAAAAAATCAAAAACATTTCATTTTGATTCCATTTGAAAAAACAAAAATTTGGAAGAAAATCATTCGATCCTCTATTTCTATTAACTAACTCTATTTTAATCGGAATTCGGAAGTAATTTCTATTTCATAGCTGGGTCGTCAGCTTAGGCTTAATCATTTTGTACTATATTTTTAGGTAGAATTAATCTTCATTATTTATTTTTTTAACTTTCACATGGTTTAAGATCTTACAGATTTGAACTTTGGTTGGGGATGCTTGACCCTTTTAGACTTGGCAATTACAGTTGCACCGCCATCGTGTCATAGACTATGAATTATTTTCTGCACTCTTGTAGGATTGTTTTCAATCTTTTATTCATGTTAAACTAAAATAGTTTGGATAATTTCTTCTACTTAGTATATCAATTCATTTACTAGTTTTCCCTGTTTATTTCTTCTTCCCCGGCCAAGATTAATTAAATGCTGATCAACATGTTTCACTTCGTGATAAACTCAAAGCACGTTTTGTTTGTTGACCTTTTTTCTGTTTACCATGAAAATTAATATTTTCATAAATAAAAATCACTTCTTTCTTGTTTATTTTTCCTATTTTTCATAATTTTAGCTAGCTGGCAACATCTCTTTCTCATAATACCGACGATATTGTCAATAATACTGGATCTTGTTCCATCTTCAGGGGAGAAAGTAAAAGATGTCATCATCATCGAATTCCCCATGTGCAGCGTGCAAGTTTCTGCGCCGCAAATGCCAGCCGGAGTGCGTTTTCGCACCATATTTCCCACCGGACCAACCCCAGAAATTTGCAAACGTGCACAAGGTGTTTGGTGCAAGCAACGTGACTAAGCTTCTGAACGAGTTGCACCCGCACCAGCGCGAGGACGCCGTGAATTCTCTCGCCTATGAGGCCGACATGCGTCTCCGAGACCCCGTCTATGGCTGCGTCGGAGTCATCTCTCTCCTCCAACACCAACTACGCCAGCTCCAGATGGACCTCAGCTGCGCCAAATCTGAACTCTCCAAATACCAAAACTTGGGAATCACAAGCCACGGTCTCATCGCCGCCGCCGCCGCAGCAGCCACTGCCACCAACCACAACCACCAGCAGAACTTGGGGATCAATCTGATCGGCTCCGGCCGCGACCACCATCATTACCATCACCAGTTCTTCCCAAGGGATCATATTCATCAGCAGCAGATGATCAGGAGCTTCGATTCGGGAAACAACTATGATGCAAGCCTTTTGGCCATGAATGTCTCGGCGAGCATAGGACAACTGAGTCAGTTTCAGCAAACTAGGGCTGCTGCTGGGGACGACCGCCGCACAATTGATCCTTCTTAGGCCGGTTTCTTCCCAAACCATAAATGGTACATGTCCAGACTCTTACGATAAACATGGCAATCGATGCTTTGATTATTATTATTATTATTATTATTAACTATTTTACTGCTGTGGGAATGTCATGATTAAATTATTGGGTGACCTCCTGATGGACCGATGGTCATGTTTATGCAGTAGATTGTAAGGCAGAAATTTATGAGGGACTGGGTTTTACTTGTAATATTTTAATTTTCAAAATTAGTTGCCCCAAATTACTCCGAATGGATGCTTTCTTAAATCATTTTTTATTTAAAATATTTCTGTTGAAGCAAAGCTTGAAAAACAATAACATGTATTTGTAATCATGTATTAGAGATCAGTTCTTCTTAATTCTGATGATATAAATATAAATATATATATATTATGATGCAACATGGGATCGACCCCATCAAGAAATAGTTATTAAAACAGAAAAAGAAAAGAAAAAGAATGCAGACACAAATCCCAGTACTGTTGACTGTTGAGGTGTTGACCAAAAAACCCTAGCTAGCAACCAAAGTAAAATATATATATATATATGTAATGTAGAAATGAATAATTTAGGAAATATTGGCTCTGAAATAAAAAATAAATAAATATATGATCCTCGCATGACTATAAGTTTATAGCCTACAGAGTTGACACTGTGTGGTTCAGTGTCCTGACGCCAGAGTCTACAGACTTTTTTTCTTATGATACAGCCAACAATGCGCACGGTTGCGTCACATATATATTATACGTACTCGGTAGTACTACCGTTTGAGTCATACATGATGTCTCACACAATTGAAACTCCATCTGCATGCATGATATCCCATTAATTTATGCGTGACTCACTAATTAAATATAATTAGGAATACTTTAATTAATTAACTCATGATCAACATGCAGTACTACTGAACTGAACTGAACTGATCTGAAGGGATTCAGGATTTGAAAGACATTTAATTTAGAAGCTGAGATCAGAAATTAGAGAGTGTCTGGGATTTTATCTCAATTATCGATAATGATCATACGGGCCTTTTATAGGCAATATCTTTGGCTGCATATATATATATATATATGGAATTTATATATATATGTTTTATGACCTAAATATGATGATAAACTAGTCATGTTTTGTCATGTAGGTCATGTTAGTAGCTAGCTAGCTTGCCAAAAATGTACTTGATCTTCCAGTTTCACTGTAATTCCAAATAGTTGATCGTGGGGTTTTCCTCTTAAAAAGTGTCATGCATTGCAGGCAGGCACGGTAGGGCATGCACGGTATTCTGTTTAATTTGTTCCTACTCCTTTGAACTTTTCTAATCCTGAACAGTCCAATTATACATAGACAGCTATACCATATATATACATGACCAGCTTTGCATGCATCTGGCGCTTGTGCCACCATGATTAAACATATAATATATATATATATTGTTGAAGCCAATATTTCAAGTTTCATATAATTATATATCTATATATAGATTTTGATCATAACAAATAAATTAAAGTATAAAAAAATCTCAAGCGCTCAAGTTGTCTACACAATGGAGCCAAACATATCAACAAATCAAGTATGAGCAAGAAAGGGAACAAACTTACAAATAAAATTTTTAGAGTAATTTTGTAAATATTTTGATAAAATTCGAAATTGGATTAAGGCTTAAAATTAATATTTTCTCATAAAACATCAAATTGCATTTTTCACATGTATATAACATATTTGATTATTAAAAGTTTGAATTTTGAAACTTGAAAAATGATTCATTGTCATCTTTCACATGTGCATGTTTTGTTTGGAACTTTTCAAAAGTGAATAATGTTGTTTTTGATAATTTCAAGAAGGAGAAACTTTGATTTGAATATTTTCAAAAGTGAATGATGTGGTTTTTGAAAATTTCAAGAAAGTAAAACTTTGATTTGAAATTTTGAAAAGTGAATGATGTTGTCTTTGACATGTGAATTTTTTTAAATTTGAAAATGAAGTCTTATATGCCTATAAATAGCTCATTTGAGATCTTCAAATTTAGAACATATTATTACAATTTTTATAACATTCATTCAAAATTTTCAATCTCTTTTCTCTAAACATTGAGCCTTAACCCTTATTCATTTTGAGAGAGATATAGTTTTGCGCTGTATTGTTCTTATTCCACTTATTTGATGATTGTTTTCTGATAACTTACTCACTATCAACACTATTGTATCAGTAAAAGGGTGTGTATAACCCTTGTGTGTGTAGAAGGTGTTCTACACAAGAAATAGACGTTGAATCACCACGTGTAAGGTAATTGCAAGTGTAGAGAGTGTTCTTCATGATTTTTTATAGCGGCACTATTCAAAGGTGAAATATGTTTTTATTTCCACCTGAAAGAGATTGGATAGTGAATTTGAAAATATTTAAGAGGTAGCTCGAGGCGAGGACGTAGGCAGTGGGGCTGAACCTCGTTAAAATACTGAGTTTGCTTCTCTCTTACCCTTACTCATATTTATTGTTACTTCGTATTTTTCTTATGATATTTTATATTGTGCATTTTGTTTATAATTTTTAATTTTTAAATACAACCTAATTCAGCCCCCTCTTATGTTAGTCATCTGGGCAACATATATATAGCCACATTATTTTATTATATTCTACCCAGCTTCCTTATTAAGAAAATAAATTTGAATTTCCACCTTATGAATTTTTCCTCAGCTAGCTAGCTCATGTATGATCATGATCTAACCCTAATATTTCCAATTAAGATATCACTCATTGCTCGACAACATCTCGACACCAGTACCCGGCCGATTGATATTGTAGCACGCAATAACATATATGGTCAGGTAATAGATTAATAGAATTCCATGTGTTTAGGGATTAATCAATACACACACACAGATATGATCCTTGTGTGACATGAGTTTTGCTATCTCAATTATATAACTCTCCATTCAATGAACGATCGATGTGCCACTAATCGATGTGTCCCACAACCAGTCGTGATTGCTCACCTGCAAATCGTTGAGTGGGCGGCATGGTGTACTTGTGACCTCTCCAATGCTTAAATCAGTAATGAGAAGTAATAATGTATATATAAATCATAGAGGATGAATGTCACCTGTTGCTCATATATATTGGCATAGAGAATATAGGATGAGTATCATAAACTAATGTATCAGAACCATCTAATTAATCACACATGGTTTATATTCATAACATGAGATTTATCCCCTCCTAATAGGTCGGCTGCTAGCTAGGTGTTCGTCCAGCCACACGACTCCCTTGATGAGCCCTTTATGGGTGATGGGCTTTGGACCCCAGTTCAGACCAGATCAATATTAACTCCTCATATATATATAAATATTATATACCTCTTTCTTTAATTTTATTAATTTGATCTTTTTATATGTCGACGTAATTTAAATTTTGCATGTTAATTTTACTGAAATAGTTGAAGATATGGAGATGAAAAGAAAATCATTTAGATTAATAAAATTAATTCTGAATGAGTTTGTTGACATTTGTTCGAAACAAAAGATGATAATGATAAATGTCTTTTTATTTTTTTTTATTTTTTATTTTTTTATGTATACAACAATATTCTCATATGTAGCGCATAATATATTCGCGAGCGCGTGTGTATATATAATAAATATATAAAGTAGTACTAGTACGTGTTGGCGCTTATTTTGAAGGAAACACAGTACCACAATATTTCATCACGAAACTCTAAAAAATAATATATATATATACACACACACACACATCATCTGTAAATATGATCACGATTTATACGGCCTGTTATGATTACACATGACTAATGGGGAAATTTAGAACTTCATCCGCTACATATCTTTGAACTTTCATGCGCCAAAGGAGAGTTCTTCTTCATTTTTTCCCTTCAAAAAAGCCAATTAATTTCTACAGATATAGCATCCATGGGTACGGATTATTAATTATGAAATATAACGTCCATGAAGTCGAAGTACGTACCTCATGAAGTTTCTTTCTTTTAGCAACCACCAGATCATAGAATTCTCCAGAGAGAGAGAGAGACACACACATGTATGCATGCCCTCAGAATTAATACTTCCACGACCAATCGGTTAGATAAAGAAATTAAATACCCATTTTCCAATACTAAAGCATCATATTATTTGTGAAGTTTTCGTGCATGTGGAAGTAGTTTTAGGGCGTAGAAATTAGGTCACGCTTGTTTGGATCAAATATGCATGGCAGTTTTCACGCTTTTTAATAGAGAACGATTCAAAATAATATTGAATAGATTCTTACTATGAAATTAAGGAGATCATGATGAAGAAGATATATCAGTCATGTGAGCTAGGGTAAATCTAATTAACAATATTCACAGGCTAAAGTTCATCTCAATTGGTAAAACACACTCGGCTAGGTACGTAAAAGTGTGTGTATATATATATATATTATAATAATTTTTTTTAAAGATTTATCGCAATAAATATATATTTTTTAATTTTGAGTTAAGTAATTAGTTACATTATTAATTTCTTGTAACAATGCAACTAACCCCACTTGGATACACAGTTTAGATGAGATGAGATGAGATGTTTTGAATAGTAGTTGAATAAAAAATTGGTAGAATATATTTTTTAGTATTATTTTTATGTTGGAATTTGAAAAAGTTGAATTGTTTATTATATTTTTGTATGGAAATTTGAAAAAGTTGTAATGATTGAGATAAGATGAGATGAGATGAGATAGTAGTTTTGTATAAACAAACGGGGCCTTAAATCTTGCTAAAGTGGCCTAGAAAAGGGTGGATTATAATGACATTATGGGCCATATATATATATATATATGGTAGACCTACTTCACAAATTCCTTTCTGATTTTGATGCATTTTTCGAGTCCTGCATGCATGCATATATATGCCTTTTTTTTTTTTTTTTTCTTTTTTTCTCATCAACCAATGGATATATATGCCTTGCAAGCTGAGTTGAGTATCTGTTTTGTAATTATCAACGCGCGCCTTTTATCGGATGAGTGATTGGACATGAGATGCAGCAAAAGGAATGAAACTAAATATATATATATATTTGCAATTAATATATAAAATGCCTTGGGATTCATTTCTCATATAATAAATGCTTGAGTTGAATTAGTTTGAATATCACGAAGACTGTTAAGCGAAAGGCATTTCTCAAAAAAAACAGAAGACAATGAAATAAAGACAAAAGAGATACTGATGGCCAGGTGAGAGGTGGGTGGGGAAATTTAACTTGGCAAGCCTTCCACCGGCCACCCTCAAAACTCTCTCTCTCTTTGCCAGAAGTATGAAAGGCCGTTGCAGAGGAAATGTCAAGGATATTGAATGCTCACATGACTGTAATGCCCAAAAAACTCAAAATCCAATGCGAAGAAATAGCTAGCACAGAAAATTAGATGGAAATGAAATCTGAAGGCATGTATACCATTGCCTTCGAGTTGGTGGTAATTAATGATCAACATCATACATCTGATCATATCTTAAATAAAAATTAATTAAAGGACGTACTCGATCGATCAGAACATAATATATTTGCAATTGCTCCACAATGATGACGTACTTGTGCAATGATGACTTTACCTTTAAATGCATTTGACAGGAGTGCCTCTCTCTCTCTCTCTCTCTCTCTCTCATATTCATCAACCGTCAGGCTAGTAGTACTGCTAGCTAGCTACAGCTGACGCATGCATGCATGTGTGACTCATGCCCGCATATATGCATGCCCATATGCAAATTAACATCCTCTGCTCGCATGTCTGCATATATATGATGATATTATGATCAGTAGTACTATATCCTAATTAAGAATGAGGATGCTATGCTATTGAGAGTGTATGATCGATTATGATGCCTATGGAAAGTATGCATGTTATCTTGTGAGGCTAAAGGCTTCATCAAATTAACGTACGAGATTGGTATATATGTGTGGTTGACACTTTTAGCGTACATGTCAAATTCTAATTGTCATGATCCAAATTCAGATCTTTTTGGAAAAGCTGAGGGATCGAAAGAATGCATGATGCATTGAAAGAAAAGGAAATAAGAAAGGGAAATTGATTATACAATTAAACAAATTAAACTCAATTAATATAATTTATTGCAAATTACAATAAGAATTATATTGATGATCTAGTGCAATCAGCTCGAAGCTGCTACCCAAACGCACTAAACAAGGACGTACGTACGTAGAGAGTACTGGCTGGGTTCCAAGTCGAAAGCTACCGTACGTAATGATCATATAGCCATATATATAGATATATATATATATATCATGATATCAATATGCAGTAATATCGGATTAAGTTGATCTGATCAGGACTCATATTAATATATAAATGTGTGGTCATATACGTACGTACGTGGAATAATGAGGGTTGTCCGTGGAGCTAGCAGTACTACTACTGCCCGATTATATTGCGTCGACATGGAATGCATGCATTAATAGCTAGGCGTAATTGATCTAATTCGCTTTAATTTGCTATTTATGCATCAATATATTAATTCTGGCCTTGTGGAGATCAGTGGTTCATGAAGTAGTATATACTAAAATGATAAAATGATCAGCTCCTTAATTAATTCGATATTTCGGATTGCGCGCATGAATGATATTCCTTATATAGCTAGCGTTAATTTGAATTGGTGCAATATTTACCTTGCTAGCTAGCTACTATATTTTCATTGATCAGCTTGTATATATTTAAGTGCATGGTCCCTTTTTGGGTCATGTAGTACGTACTTGCTTTAATTTGTGATCTCTTCAAAGACGAGAGTTAATTAGTTGGATATAATATTATATACTGCTCTGAGATTAATACTCAAAGATTAATGTAACTTAATTAGTAATTTCAATATATATGCATGCATACTCCATTTTAAGGGAATTAGGTAATTGAAATATTCTTCTCATCAGCTACTATTCACTTCCTATACCCACACCTTACATGGATTTCCTTTTTTTTTTTTCTATCTCTTATTTCTATTACAAAAATGGGAGAGAGGATCCGATGAGGTGAGAGAGAGTTTGAGGAGAGATAGCTTGATGAGAGAGAGGAGTCTGATGAGATGAGAGAGAGGGGTCTGATGAGGAGAAAAGAAAAAATTGAAAATAATTTGAAGAGAGAGAGTGAGGGGTCTGATGTGATGAGATGAGAGAGAGTTTGAGGAGAGAGAGCTTGATGAGAGAGGGGGAGGTCCAATGAGATGAGAGAGACTGAAATGATGGATGAAAATGATGAGAGAGAGAGAGAGAGAAATGTGAGAGAGAGAGAGGGTCTGATGTGGAGAAAAGAAAAATTTAAAAGAATTTGAAGGGAGAGAGTGAGGGATCAGATGAGATGAGAGAGTTTGAGGAGAGAGAGAGCTTGATGAGAGAGGGGTTAGATGAGATTGAGAAGAGAGAGTGAAATAATGGGTTGTTTTGTACGAGGTGTGAGGTGTCTACTGTGGTTGATCTATAGAATTACTCATAGGTAATTAGTGTCTCTCAAATAAAGTCGGACCATGTTATATATACTTGTTTTAAATTTCTTTTATATCTTTATATATTTTTTCAAAATAATACAGTTTAACTTACGCCAAAAAAAAAAAAAAA
>QEOT01001726.1:338126-351479 GCA_003123785.1 Pterocarya stenoptera | reverse complement strand
AGAGAGAGAGAGAGAGATCAGAGAGATTAAATTCATATATGAGATAACAATTTTTGTATACTGATTTTTATATGAGCTCGCGCGTACACACACACACATAATATGCATGCTCTTTGCCATGGATTTGTTGGTATTGGCATCAGCCAAATGATCTGCAACAACCCAAGCAAAGGCTAGCAGCTAGTAATTAAACCCTCTAGGGGATTTCCTCGATCAATGCTTAATTTAAAGATCTGCTAGTTTTTTTTCCAGCTTATTATATATCATGTGTCTTCATGATTTTCCTAGCTAGTCTTTATATGATCTAGATTTCTTTTGTATGATCTCTTTCCTGATCATCAAACTAACCTTAATTTGTAGGTACATTGGGATATTCTAGGTACACGTACGTGCGAGCATCTTTTAGCCGAATTAAAAATAAAAAAAGTACAATAAATCTGTCAACCTCAGCCAATTAATACAGTCACGCATTATCACTACAAGAAAATCAGGTTTTTAGGATTATTTAATTGCGGCGAAAAGACCAATTATGACTAAAACAGATTCATTTTAGCTGTAAATAGTCATTTTGCTGGAATTAACTGGCTGCAAATAAGCATTTTTCTTACAATGTATATATATATGCATACTTGAATGCATATTGTTTAGCCCGCTTAAAAGAACTAACCACATATTTTACTTTTATATGGAAGAAGATCCAAGATTAACGTGATCTTGTTTTGAAAACAAAACTTCTAGGTCCCAGTTTCTTTTGTTCGGTATACATAGAATACCAATAGTTACTTCATGGATAAGGAAAAAGATCATTAATTTGCACCCAAAAGGAAATATATAGTACTTAAATAATACCATCCTTAGCAAGCATTAGATTCCATTTTAAGGCATGCATACATTCATTTATCTCGATCCATTGCCATCATTTTATTCATAGACATTTATAAATACATAAATATTGCACAAATTCGGCTCAAATTGGTAATGATCACCTAGTACCCTAGGTATATGAATTGGCCTTCATGAAGACTTCTTATCTCTTTTGAGAAAATAATTCAATGAATCTCCAAAAAGATCAAACAAGTTGGACCAGCTTAGGATTGAAATGGGAAACCCATGATCACCCCCATATCTAATTAGACGTCCCAGCATTGGCATTGGTCTAGCCAAAGGTAAGTCTAAAATTTGGCTAAAAATTAAGATTTTGGCTAAAGTCAAAGCTATTGAAGAAACTAGTTCAAATTGGACTAGCAATCCCAAAATCAAAATAATAATATAATATTATATATTTTAATAATAATTTTTTTTGTTCCCTAATGTTTATTGTATTTTACAATGCAAAAGGGAAACATAATTCTCCACAAATTCACAACACAACAAATACATAATTCCTAATTTTTATTGTTGATTATTTGAAATAAAATATGGGTTGATGAATGAACAATGTCTCTCCAAATTTGGAGAAGACTTTAGAATTACTGTAGCTCAAAACTTAATCTAGATGTTTTTTTATGAGTCCAATGTAGGTCATTTTGATAAAAGTTATCTATATTTTGGACTTCATGACATTTGAAGATTCCAATGCCAGTGCTAGTGATCTTTTTGGTGTGTGCAAGAGAGAGGGAGAAAGTAGCTAGGGCACTAGCTAGTGTGAAAGCTTGAGAACCATGATATATAAGAATCATGCATGTGGATTAAATTATTTTATTAATTTTAAGATCTCAAGTAATAAATAAATAAATAAGTGAAATAAATTTTATAAAAGCAGTACTTTTAAACAATAGAATCAATTCATTTCATGTATTTTTTTCAAACTTTTTTTTTTTTTCTCTCTAGGGTATGGAGGGAGACTGGTTTGTTTGAAGGGTGGGATGAGGTGAAAGGTGGGAGGGTTTTAAATAATTAGGTACGTATAAGCTGGGGGGGATATCCCGACAAAAGCACGCCTTACGGAGCCAAAGGATTAGTAAAAGCGAAAGTTTAAGGCATTTATTTCGGGATGTCCCTCTGCTTAGTAGCAGTACCACCCCAATCCCCACCTCACAATCCAATACATACGTATTAATATTTACTACTCAATATTGGAGCAGCATTCGGCATTTAATGGACAGTGCCAACACCATGAGACTACTCTCTCTCTCTCTCTCTCTCTCTCTGTTTCTCTGCCAATTGGTATGAATTTATGAACATGAGCATGACTTGACTAATCCTCAGTCACCACAATCAGGGGGCAGGTCCCTCAACTATTTCTTTTCTTTCTTTGTATTCCTCATTCTAGGAAGTTGGCATTACACGCTTTCCTATGGTTGTTTAAAGTAGACAAAAACAAATAGAGAGAGAGAGAGAGAGAGATAGAACGAACAAGAACATTTTCCTTCCTTCTGAGCAACATCTATTGCATCTCTCTCTCTCTCTCTCTCTCTCTCCCTTTCTGCCTGCCTTATTTACGTGCTTTTTGTCCCCCCAACCCCCAAAAAAAAAAAAATTTCCCACCTTTTTCTTTCAAAGAAATCCAAGTCAAAACACCCCCTTTTTCCTCGAACTCACCCTAGCTAGCTTGGTCATGTAAAAACTCACATCAGAAAAAACTTGGGCTATTTAATTAATGATGCCGCCATGATGTTCTATTCACTGTGGTGTAAGTGTAAATTACCGGTTTAACCGATTTCCAAGGCGACCGGATATAGATTATAAAAAAAAAAAAAAAAATAGAGGAATATAAATAACAAGAACAGTGATAATAAACTAGGTGGGCGTGACAGTACTCAATCTAAAATGAGGCTTAATTCATTTATATTTTCGGGTCATGAGTCGGTTTGCTACATCCCCTCCTCCAGAATGGAAACTTTATATCACATTTGGGATGAAAAACTTCTTATCAGCACCTACAGTGAAGCTTCGGGTTTTTTCATGTTCATATTTTTGCCTTCTCAAAGGTCAAGGTCAAGCTTTGTAATTATGGTATTGTTCCACTACAAATCACAGAAACAGAATATGGCTGCTCAGTGCCCAGGGGGAGTTCTGCACAGAGAGGTCAGAGCTTTATCATATTGGTTTTTTAGCACTTCTAAAAAAAATCTTTTGTGGAGTTTCTAGCTCTAGCTTTCATCAATTCACCTGCGCAAATAGTTAACGACGTAGTTTCGGGCCATCTGATTGGCTGCAATGCTAGAAATGCCCACCAAATTTCACATGAACTGTGCGTGTCATAAGAGATTTTACGTGCACCATTGCAGCCAGAGCGGTATAGGCCTTGAATGTGAGTATATTATGTAAAAGATGGGGCTACGCACGCTTGTTTCGAGGACTGATACCTTACCACGAAAATGATCAATATTGTTAAAGTTAGCCGAGTACTTACTAATGTTTCTTTATCTCCAGAAGGGATCAAAGTTCAAATTGTTCATCTTAACTGAAAATAGAAAGAAACTGAACCAAGAAGATGTCAGCTGAGCTCAGAAGTATCCTTACATTTTAAACCCCAAAAAAATTCAGAATATCCAACATCATCAAAGAGAAGTATTTCATCCGCTCAAACAAAACAAACTCATGTCATGAGGAGACCTGTTCTGTTGGGTTGGGTACAATAATCGTCTCTCTTTTCTTCATACGTTTGCTTTAGTTGAGTAAAAAAATATCTAAAAATATGTTTCACAGTGCACAAAAATAGGAGATAAACACGGGGTATGCGAATGGTCATTTTAAACAAGATCAAATGAATATGAAAGAATCAACCAAAAAGAGAGAGAGAGAGAGAGAGCCCAGATTAACAATATCTAAGTCCAGTTTGTTCGAGACAACCTTCAACACAGCTCATCCCAGTTGTCTGAAAGAACAGAATAGAGGCCGTTTTGCCACACAAACTTTCACAGCTTTAGATCTTAGCCATTAACAATGAAAATGAGTTTAGCAATGTCCTCTACTAGATCCAACATATGCCAACAAAACGTAGAAGCCAACCATCTTGTACATATATTTACCGCAAACAACTCAATGCCATGCATTATCCAATTGTTGTCCATATAACATAAACTTCCCTTCCAATTAGAACAATGATGTTAGAGCTTCCCCTCCACACCAGAACATCCACCAGAACATCCTCTGGCTCCGACAACTCTAACCAAATAAAGCTTCCCCTAAAAGCCCTCACATTTGCCATGTTCTTGTAATATTTTCAGTAAAGATGTCTCACTATGTACTTTATTTGATACATTTCAACTTCACAATAACCAGGGAAAACACTGAGCTGCAAGCTCTTCGGCTGCTAACAATTTTTTTTAGTCCATACCGCCTCAATTTGAACCATATCATCTTTTTTATTTGGACATAATCTCCTCCACCAAATCTTCAGTCCCCATCTTCACTTTCACTTGTTGAAATTCTCTGAAAAGTTCTTGATTCCTCTGCATTCCATTCACATAATATTCTTTCCTCTTTCTAGTTTACTTTGAGGAAAATCTCTCAAAAATTCTTGATTCCTATCTATACTATATACATATTCTTTCAACTGAGGATCAGAACGTGATTTTGCTGTATCAAAGTCCCCAAATACTCGTCAAGCTTCACATCTCCTTCAACTCAATAACGTTCACATCCATGGAGAAAAGGGAGGGAAGGACCCATTGGACAATCAAGAGTCTGATCTAGAAGCTGTGAAGGACGAAAGAAGACCTGCAGCTTGGACAGGTAAAATGTCTCCAAAAGTCGACATGGCAGCAGCTGATCTATCCTTGAATATGCCCACTTGACCATCTGTAAGTATGGATCCCAATTTCAATGTGCTCTCTCCGAATCTGCTTCCAACCTGATCATTACGATGAAAATATTTTAGGTCTCAATTCCCTAAAATGCAAACACAAATGTATGACAAAATGTTTAAGCCATATTTTCATAAAAGATAAGGCCATTAATCATGCTATATATGTCTTCACTCTAGAAAAACAATCTACAGAATCCCTTCCATGATTTCCATCTCGATTGACTTATTAAAGTAGACACCCAAATCAATCCCAATGTACTGCTATAACATTAAATAATCCAATACCTAAATCGGATGGCAGGTTATTTTTATTTTTATTTTATAAGTAAACGATAATATTATTAGTAAAGAATAGACAAAGCCCAAGTAAACAAGATGATATACAAGAGATAAGATCTATCTAGGTCACAGCATTAGAAACAAAATCGGATGGCAGGTTATTAGGCGAAGAGGCCCAACTTGGAGATAAATCCAGTGTGCACTAATGTTGATATGATCCTGTGTCTGATGTGGTGTATTTGGAGAGGGAGAAATAAGAGCAGCTTTTGAGATTGTGCAAAGGGGATGATGGACCTCAATTCATTATTTCTTAATTGTTTGGTTACAAAATGAGCAAATAGTTTTTGCTGCCACCTATATATATCATCAGCATATTGCATCTCATTGAATAGCACACGACATCCTAAACTGCAATGTTTTATATGTAAGAGGGGACCATCAGGTAGGATTTGCAAATAGCAGAAATTCAGTCATACTCTACATAAATAGTCAACCAATCCCCATTCGCACTGGAATACCTTTTATTTTATAGTTTTTCAATGATATACGGCAGTCTTACCTGCATGAAAGACTTCAGTAATGGTGATGCTACCCCAAAACTGGAGTTATCATCCAAATCCATCTTTCGTGAAAGTTCACCATTTGTATAAGCTTTCCAGGACGTTCTTGAAGAGATATCATCTGAAGTTGTTGAAATAGATGTCTTAGTTGTGCCTCTTGAAGACAATGCTGGAGCACTGCATAACCAATGATTCAGGAGTAAGAAAATGTTAGAAAGTATTTAAAGCTGTGCAGAATTTATTTTGAATGGTTGAAAAGAAATATATAAACAAATAAGTCGTATGAATCAAGCAAGGACATACAAGATTGGTTTCAGATGCTCAGCACAGGTTTGGCAGATGTCATTAATTTTTTTTTATTATTATTATTAGCACCGGGTGTTCGGGAACAATGTCCTGACAAATCCCAGGGGTGCACAGGCCCTCGGCAAGGAGTAGAAGTTAGGATCTGGTTGCCCCTAGTCCTCCAATCCGATGGCCCCTAGAAATTGTTTGCACCCAAGGGGATTTGAACCTTAGACCTGGGGGAAGCATACCCCCAAGCCAAAGGCCTTTACCACTTGAGCCAACTCCTAGGGGTTTGTTAAAATAAAATAATATATATACTGATTCATGAAGACAGACATGAATTTATGCACACTCGCAATAACATGATAACTTACGAAAAGAAAGCAGAACACCAACCTGATTGGGAGATATTTGAAGCGAGGAACTGTAGAACATCTCATAATATTGGACTCCGAATTATTAGGCAGCTTCTGAACAGTATCCGTGTACATTCGATTAAGTTGCACAAAGAATCCAAAGAGGACAGCATGCCGCAGGTATGATTGCCTCTCATTCTCCCAGAGAAATGGTTCATACCTTAAACGAGTTGAAACAAATCAGAAAGAACTACAAAGTCAAAAGAGGTGAACATTTAAAGTAAAAAATGACTAAAAGATATACTATATCATGAAAATTTTTTCATGAGAATATAATGAATTA
This sequence comes from Pterocarya stenoptera, assembly GCA_003123785.1. Classification (NCBI taxonomy): domain Eukaryota; kingdom Viridiplantae; phylum Streptophyta; class Magnoliopsida; order Fagales; family Juglandaceae; genus Pterocarya; species Pterocarya stenoptera. The sequence continues at coordinate 344,900 of QEOT01001726.1, read as the reverse complement.
ACTAATAAGAATACCATGAAAAAAGCCTCCAGGTGTTTTCAGACAAAGATCTACCTCTAGATGGTTCTGCCAAGGCATTGTTTTGCTGGGTACCACATACGCATACTATTCTATCTATCCTTGGCAAGACTAGTCACAATCTACTATAATTGTGAGTGACGACAAAGAGAACTACTTATAAAGTTGTAATTATTTGTAAAACTTAAAATTTTCACAATGCAACCCATAGAGAACGATGATGTGTTCCCTCTTCTGAAATCCACAGTAAAAGAATCTTGACAGATCATACTTTAGCCAAACCTCAAATCAAGAAACTCAACAAACCATTAAAGTTTTGAGTATCGAGAAACGCAAGTGTTAAATATCTTGTTGGGTACATTGGCCGACAGTCTGGATAATCGTTTCATTTTTACTTTGCATCAAATAGGTTTCTTCTAACATTCCAAGCACTTAACTTTTTTTCACAATCATAAGCCATTAATGTCAACAGTTGGGACTTTCAAATTGAAAACTTTAACCATGACTTGTCAACTGACAGATCTGACCGCTCCCAGGTGAATATGTATATTCCTTTGAGGATACCATGTGGGACAAAGACACAAGCAATACAACCCTCATCTCTAATCCTAACTTTGAAGATGGCATTTTTTAAAAATCCCAACATCTAAAATGAGCGCAGAAGAATAAAAACTCTTTAACTTTTTCTCTTAACCAGAACGTAACTTACGTAAGCCAGTCTATAGGATCCAATCTTTGTGAAAGACGATTCATTAATCCATCGATACGCTCTCTGATGACTGACTTCTTCTGGCCTTGATCTTGCTTCCGCCCGAAAGGCAACTTTGGCTTCATACTAGCAGACAATTCTTCACTCAAGCTGGAATCGCCCCCAGAAAGAACATCAGCAGCANATGAATCAAGCAAGGACATACAAGATTGGTTTCAGATGCTCAGCACAGGTTTGGCAGATGTCGTTAATTTTTTTTTATTATTATTATTAGCACCGGGTGTTCGGGAACAATGTCCTGACAAATCCCAGGGGTGCACAGGCCCTCGGCAAGGAGTAGAAGTTAGGATCTGGTTGCCCCTAGTCCTCCAATCCGATGGCCCCTAGAAATTGTTTGCACCCAAGGGGATTTGAACCTTAGACCTGGGGGAAGCATACCCCCAAGCCAAAGGCCTTTACCACTTGAGCCAACTCCTAGGGGTTTGTTAAAATAAAATAATATATATACTGATTCATGAAGACAGACATGAATTTATGCACACTCGCAATAACATGATAACTTACGAAAAGAAAGCAGAACACCAACCTGATTGGGAGATATTTGAAGCGAGGAACTGTAGAACATCTCATAATATTGGACTCCGAATTATTAGGCAGCTTCTGAACAGTATCCGTGTACATTCGATTAAGTTGCACAAAGAATCCAAAGAGGACAGCATGCCGCAGGTATGATTGCCTCTCATTCTCCCAGAGAAATGGTTCATACCTTAAACGAGTTGAAACAAATCAGAAAGAACTACAAAGTCAAAAGAGGTGAACATTTAAAGTAAAAAATGACTAAAAGATATACTATATCATGAAAATTTTTTCATGAGAATATAATGAATTAACTAATAAGAATACCATGAAAAAAGCCTCCAGGTGTTTTCAGACAAAGATCTACCTCTAGATGGTTCTGCCAAGGCATTGTTTTGCTGGGTACCACATACGCATACTATTCTATCTATCCTTGGCAAGACTAGTCACAATCTACTATAATTGTGAGTGACGACAAAGAGAACTACTTATAAAGTTGTAATTATTTGTAAAACTTAAAATTTTCACAATGCAACCCATAGAGAACGATGATGTGTTCCCTCTTCTGAAATCCACAGTAAAAGAATCTTGACAGATCATACTTTAGCCAAACCTCAAATCAAGAAACTCAACAAACCATTAAAGTTTTGAGTATCGAGAAACGCAAGTGTTAAATATCTTGTTGGGTACATTGGCCGACAGTCTGGATAATCGTTTCATTTTTACTTTGCATCAAATAGGTTTCTTCTAACATTCCAAGCACTTAACTTTTTTTCACAATCATAAGCCATTAATGTCAACAGTTGGGACTTTCAAATTGAAAACTTTAACCATGACTTGTCAACTGACAGATCTGACCGCTCCCAGGTGAATATGTATATTCCTTTGAGGATACCATGTGGGACAAAGACACAAGCAATACAACCCTCATCTCTAATCCTAACTTTGAAGATGGCATTTTTTAAAAATCCCAACATCTAAAATGAGCGCAGAAGAATAAAAACTCTTTAACTTTTTCTCTTAACCAGAACGTAACTTACGTAAGCCAGTCTATAGGATCCAATCTTTGTGAAAGACGATTCATTAATCCATCGATACGCTCTCTGATGACTGACTTCTTCTGGCCTTGATCTTGCTTCCGCCCGAAAGGCAACTTTGGCTTCATACTAGCAGACAATTCTTCACTCAAGCTGGAATCGCCCCCAGAAAGAACATCAGCAGCAAACCTCAAGTCCACTAAAATCTGCAAAACACCTTTTTCGGACAGTTGAGATCCACCAGCCTCTCTAGCAGAAAGAAATTCCCCGTAAATATCCATGACCTACATGGAAACAATGCTATTAATATATGAACAAAAGGAACTCAGGGATGCTGTTGGACTCCCAGAATATTAAAAGATCTTACAACATAATGAGCAACCGCTGCCAAAAACCTTAAAAATAGGAAGAAAAATAATTGACATTTTATAGAAGGAAACTGCTTGCAAGGTATTCAGTCTAATGAGAGAACTTATTCAGTTCGGTTAGGTACTTGACTAAAAGACTTTACAGTATGAAAAGATCAATAATTATTTTATGAGAACATAAGCGTACATTGATTTCAGATTATCGAACAAGTTTATTTAATGAAACAGTTTTTTTTTTTGAAGAAACAGCCCCCTTTAATTTATGTAGTATGCCACTTTTTGTGGAGGGAAACCACTATACACAACAAGTAAAACTTCAAGAAAAACTTTGTCATTTACAGGAATGAAACGAAAGGGAAAAAGACTAGTTTCTGAGACTGGGGAAGCCTGCTTTATCCAAAGTATATATTCCGAAAAGCTATCTAGAAGACATCAAATAGGACCGCCCATGTGAATCTATCAAAAGCCAGAAGTCGGCTGACAGCTGCTGATCACAAACTCCTCTCTTTCTTTACTCTTTTAACTCGTAGACAGTATCCATATCAAGTGAATCTATCAAGGGTAGCTCCTCCATGCATTTTCTACATGAGAAGGAAAAATAAGAAAATGCAATCCTCCAATCTGTACATCTTATAAAACTGAATAGAAAAATGACCAGCAGGGTTCCCACATCAATCTCATGGCCAGGCCGTGGGTTTTTCTAGCTAGAAACAAAACGTGCAAGAGCCCAGCAAAAGAGTTGTGAAACTTTTTCCAAAGATTATCTACAAAGTGGATGAAACGGGAAATGGATCCAAGATAAAGTCCTGACACGAGGTAGGGTGCGGAAATCAACCTCTTAAGGGGACCTTTCCAGTGTTGTTCATTACTTGCACAGGTTAAGGATTATTCGGTGGTAGAGAATTTGCCGATTTCAAATGGCTCAAATCAATGGGAAGTGGACTTTGTTAGACTTGCAGAAGATTGGGAGATGGATCATTTCTAATCGTGCTATGCAAAGTTGTGCACCATTCAATTGAGATAGGGAAGAAAAAACAAGATGTGCTGGGCCCCATCTAAGAAAAGGGTATTTGAAGTAAAATCGTTTAGCCATGCATTCTCACCCCCACGAGAGTTCCTCCTTCCCAAGGAAGAATGATTTGAGGAGTAACTTCCCTTGAGAGAGGCTTTCTTTGCTCGAGTGGCAGCATTAGGGAAAGTCGTTACATAGGATAATTTTTTTTTATAAGTAAACAATAATATTATTACTAAAGAATAGGATAATCGTTACATAGGATAATTTGAGGAAGCAGTAGGTTATATCGATAAATTAATGCTGTATGCATAAAAAGAACGAGAGGTGAATCTTTTTAAGTGTTGGAAGGGTCAGTTTGGCAACCAACAAAAGTGAGAATTAGACAGAAAATGATCCTAATTGCCTAATGTAATGGCAGAGTGCAAATAGAGGGAGAGAAATGATCAAGGCTTCAAGAATTGTGAGAAGACCATGGAGGAGCTTAAGGATTTCTTTTATACATCCCTTTACCATTGGATGGCAGCATACATATGTTTCCACATTTAGGGAAGGTTTGGATAGTGAGTTGAGATGAAATGAGATGAGTTGAGATGAAAGTTGAATAAAAAATTGTTAAAATATTATCTTTTAATATTATTATTACTTTGGAATTTAAAAGAGTTGAATTGTTTATTATATTTTGTATGGAAATTTAGAAAAGTTGTAATAATTAAATGAGATGAGTTGGGATACATTTTGTATCCAAACCGAGCCTTAGGTTTTTAGGATCTTTTACACCCACCTACTTTTTCTAACTAAGTGTATCTACCGTATCCTCCTTGTGAGCTTGAGTAACACCTTTTTGCTCATTAATATTATTATCTTATAAAAAAAACCGACATTCTAAGATCAATTTCCTACAACTAAATCATTGACAAGAAAACAAACAGGAACGTGCATACTATGAAATCATGGTTGTGGTCCACAAATGATTATGCATTCCCTTATAAGATCAAATTCAAAAGAAACCTAACAGTCCTGGGCTCCTGTAGAAAATCTGTAGATCCAATATAATTCCTCAATTAAAGAAGGACCTTAAATCAGTGCTTCTCTAACTGTTTTTTCAAGAAGTGGATGTTTGTTGTAAAGGAAACTTTTTTTTTTTTTTAAATAAGTAGTTTTATTTAAACTCTCACTTATGACGGAGAAAAGAAAACAAGCTTCATCGCACCCAAAAAAATCTTATAAGAAAAGCTCCTAAACTATTACTTACAACGTATTACCGGCAATCCTATCCTATACAATATCAACAGGCCTGTTATCTCCTTTGGGGCCCGCTCAAAATCCGTCAAATTTCCTTTGGCACCTTCTTTAGCAAGAAAATCAGCCACTTGATTTATTTCTCTATGCGTGTCTAACTACTATGTTCAACTCCTTTGCAGAGTAAACAATTCCCTCCCAGTCTTCTTGCACAGCCCAATGAACATCACCCTGTCCATTCCACCACTTAACCAACACTTGGGAATCAGTTTCAACCTCGACATTAGACTGCATCAGCATATTACATATTCACAGACCATCAAGCAAAGCCTTAGGGGATGTTTGGTAACAAATCTCATCCCATCTCATCTCATCTCATTTCCTTCCCAAACATCACTCAAACACAAATAATTTCACTAATCAACACAACTTTTTCAAACTAATCCTTACAACTTTCCCAAACTTTCCAACAAAAAACAATTCAATTTTTTCAAATCTCAAAACAAAAATAATATTATAACAATATTTTAACTTTATAATATTTTTTATTTAAGTTTTTCTCTCTCCTTTCTCAAAATCAAAAAAATACTTAACTTAAACTATCTTACTACTATTCACAAACCCTCTTACTACTATTCACAAAATTTTTATCTCATCTCATTCTCCAAGCCTCCCCCAAGTCTCGGCCATTGTGTTGGTACCATTTCCATAATAAGCCATAAAACCACCCAAGATTCCCCCTCTATAATCCCGAACTACCCCTCCACCTCCACATTCACCAGGATTCCCCAAACTACACCCATCAATGTTCAACTTGACATTGTGTTGTAAAGGAAACTGAAACTCTTAAAACTTTCAGTGCCATCACCCTTCTATAACAGCAGTTCCTTTGTCAATTAACTTGTATCCTTTTTAATTGGCAATCGGATGGTGCTCAATGGAAAACTCAGTGCACCTGTATTGTCCTGATCAGATGAAATAGGTGGTTACATAGTGCATCCAATCACAGTGGCTTCTCATATGGTGCTCAATGGAAAACTTAAGGTATTGGAATTAGCATCTTTTTAACAGACAGCTAAAAAGTAAAATTAATTTTTTAGATATGTGGAGAGTTACCATGCATGCATTCAAATGCATCATTTTTAATAGGTAAATTCATTAAAATTGAATAAGTATGTTAATCAAATGCAGAGTTCAGCCACTGAATCACTAATAGTCAAGGGCCCAATTCTAAAAACAACACATAATCTCTTGAAGATAACACTTCAGAGCTTCAATTACACCATGTTCAGGGAATGAAATCCCTTTAGTACCCATCACATACATCAAGGAACATATTTACCAACGCTTATACCAGACTGAAGATATACCAATAAATAAAGGAACATATTTACCAATAGCTATTATGTACACGTTAGTGCATTAGCTACATCATTAATAAAAATAAAATAAAATAACCGTAAATAAAAGTGAAATGAACCACAATTCTCTTCAACAATGATAAAGCTCAAACATTTACAGATGGTGACAACGAAAAATAAGATATTCCAAAATAACAGCAAAGAAAAATCAAGCAAAATCTCCAGCAATTTGCATACCTTTTCCAATAATCTTAATGCAAATTTTTGCAGAATCATTTTGTCAAGTACATGACCTCCAATACGATGAACTTCTTCACATGCTCGGAATAAAAACGACATAATATAAAGAGAAGGCATGGATGGAAGAGATATTTTCATCTCTGATTGGCCCTCATCAGCCTGTTCTTGCTTGACTACCGTTTCTTCCCAGCCCTGACAAAAAAAAAAAAAA